>JAPYYQ010003548.1:0-17718 GCA_030522585.1 Anagyrus pseudococci
ATATATATATATATGTTTTGCCGCAATTTTCGACCAGCTTTATAATTTTATTTCGATATTTCTAATCTACAAAGGTTATTTTCTAGTATACTTTATAGCTCAAATAATACAACACGTTAAACAAATGCGTTTACACTTATTCATTATTAATATCCCAAAATTAGCTTATATTTTTTAACTATTTGTTTTGATATATAAACTACACTCATTTCTCTTTATTTTTTTTCTCTAATACAAATAGAAATTAAGTTTTTATGGGGGATGGCGGGAAAGGGAAAATTGTTTACTACATACTATAGGCCGTAACAGGCAATAAATTTCTTATATTCCTATACAGATATATTGACAAACGAAAATTTTATTGCAAAAACTTTTTTGTTTTTACTTTTTTTTTAATTTTACAATGATTCGGTATTTCTATACAGTTAATATCGTCTGTAATATTCATTCTCACGTGAAATTTATATAATATATAAATGTATAAGTTGTATATAGAAAAGGTGATTCTAACTTGTACTTTTATTTACTGGTTCTTTAAGAAAATTCATCTTATTTTTGTCTATTACGTTGTGTTACATAAAATAAATCAAAATTGCTTGAGAAACCGTTAAAAGAACATGTGAAATATCTTAATTTTATATATATATATGATTACATTACAAAATGGTTATAATTATTGCTTGAATAGAATAAACTCATTTGTATACATTTTATACGAATTTATTTTAAAACTAAATCTTAATTCAATATAAATTTCAGTCCTTTTAAAAGCTCTCCCATGAACAATGAGTTTATTTACTACTATAATTTTTATATGTTTACACTTAGTATTTAGTATTTGTACAAAAATCTGCAGTATTTCATTAATAAAATACACTAATCAAAAGTTGGTTTGCATTCAGCAAGGTTTAACAATTTTTTAGTCTGCTAAGCTGACAATTTGTTACGTTAATTTAAATATATTACACACGCTTACATTAATAAATACTTCTGAATGCAAGTATGTAAAATGTATGTTAATTTAAGTTTGTGTGGCCATAACTCATATATAATTAAAAACATCAAAAGAGTATTAACTCTAAGTGTAATTTTAAAAAACAAGATTTTAAAATATACAGAAGGTGTAATAATTTAAAGAGGAGGGTTCGAATATTCTTCGACTGATTTATCTGCCAGCAAGTCTGACATGAATTTTTTGAATTTAACATCTTGCGCATCGATAGACGATTTTCTTTCCACAATCAGTAGACGTTTTTTTGCTTGCATTTCGTTCGCTTTAAATAAACTACTATCACACGACTTTCTTTTGCAACCATCTAAAGAATCAGTTTTTTGAACTTCTTCTCTAGCACGACTTAATTCTGCAGTCAAATCTCCTAACTTTTGTTCCCACTCCTCTAAATGTTTTTTCATTTCTGCCAACTGACCATCTTGATCTTGAATTTTTTTAGTTAATTCTTCCAATTTTATGTTCTGTGACCTAATTTGTATAGACTGTCTGTTCATTTTCATTTTCATCTTGCCAACTTGTCCTTTAACGCATAACACTGTCATTTTGTTTCTTCTAGTACGATTATATATTTTTTTGAATTTCTGATTTATTTTTTCTGGTAAATTTTGTGGTAATGGTAAACTTTTTGAATGCGAACTGTGATGAGGCATCATTAAATGAGATAAACTTTCATATGAATTAACATTAGCAGATACAGAATGGCAAATACTATGCTTAAAGTCTGGCAAAACTTTTTCATCAAAGTGTTCAATTGCCATACTACTTATATCTCTTAATTCTTGAAGAATTTCTGGAGTCCTAGGTGGTGTTTTTGATATTCTAATTAAACGTAATACTCTAAATATTTCATCAATCACCTAAAAGAATCGCAAGCCATGTTACACAGGTTGAATAAATGAAAATGAAACATTAAAAAGTAACTTACTTTTCCAGGAATAAAACAACAAAGGTTCAGATCAATATATTTTGTGTATGTCATGGATAACATGGAGATTCTTGTTTCTATTGCTGTAAGAATATCACAATGTCTTGCAAGTGGATGACTTCTTCTTTCCGATTCTCTTCGGGGCAATTGACTTTTGACGGACCTCAGGCATTGAGCATGATATTTTTCCATCAAGTTAAAACCACGATTAAGTAATTTTTTACAGATGATATCAAAAGTTTTGCAAACCTGAAGTTAAATAATTAACATTATTATTATATTAAACATCATAAGCAAATCAATAACAGGACAACAAGACAATAGTAATCGATCAAAATAGAAAAGATTTTCTAATAAATCCACTCAATAAAAAAACAATGAATTTACTTACAATTCTGTATTTGGCAATATCATCATAGCTGAGATTCGAGAGAATTGTTTCAAGAACAACATCAGGGAGATCAATGAAATTAAGAGAACTCTCCTTAATCATTCGGTTGAACATTGAGTTGTCCCTGTCCTTCTGAAAATGAGGGGTAGCTGGTTGCCATTGCGAAGTAGATGGAAAGTAGGCATTGTTTGCTTTACTCTGCAGATGATCACTAGCGTTGGAACTAATTGTTTTTATTTGTAGGCCATCAGCAGAAACGGACCTAACGATCGTGATCCCGCGCACATCTTCAAGTTCCGAGGCAACTTTACCCGCGAGGCAATTCCGATCCATGATCTAGCACACTAAAATCCCGAATCCCGACGACGACGACGACGACAACGACGACAACGTTGTTAATTACGCAGCTGGCACGCGTGCGTGCCCTGGTGTATGTGTGTGCGCGCGTGTGTGTGTGTGTGTAAAAGAGCGCCAGTGTGTGTGTGTGTGTGTGTGTGTGTGTATAGCGTCCTTGTGTTTACAATCAGCTGCCTGCTGATGCTGAGTGCTGGAGACCAGAAGCTGAACTGGGCACTCGCACTCAAAGGACGGCTTTTACCGAACGTCGCAGTTTGTCAGCAGCAATAGCTCTTTTACCAGGTAGTACAGCTTCAATACGACAGATTTGCAAATTGTCGCGTAGCCTAGGGTTGCTGACTTGCTGCTGTTTATGTTGGTGGCCCTTTGCCGTTTGTGTCGTCGTCGTCGGCTCTCTCCTTAAGTTGCGGTTTTGCCACCGCCGCGCTACTGAGCTCTCTGTTGAGTTAAGTGTTGAATGTTGATGCGTCGCCCGCACTTTTCTTCCTCTTCGCAGCCATCCGCATCACCACCGCTGCCATTCCGCAAGACCCCTTTTTCTTGTTTAAAATTGCACTGATCTCTTGTGGGCTTACAGTGAGTTTTATTTTTTTAAGATTTCTGGATTTTTTATAAATACCAATTGTAATAATTCTAATATTTACATATTTTTTTTGATACCTGGTTTTTTTTCGGAACAAAGTCCGACATTTTAAAGAAATTCAATACAATTTCAAAACATTTATATCACCATGAAAGTCATAGACTAAAATTATACAGACTGGCAATCAAGTTAAGTCAGACAGAGTGACAGAGACAAAGACTCAGGTCGGACTCGTCGGTGCGCCGTACGCGCGCTAGAGTGAGATAGTCGATATCGCGAGGTAAAGAGGCCACTAGTGGCGCCGGGGTTGAGAAGGAGCAAGCAGCAGCATTATCACAGGGAGTGTGCTTGCGTGCGTGTGCGCGTGTGTGTGCAGTCAGAGAGCAAAGCAGAGTGAAGCGGAGCAAAGCAGTAGTAGTCTTCTCGGCCGGTAGAGTTACTATCGAATCGAGGGGTCAGAGTCAGAGTAGTCAGAAAGTGGTGTCGAGCCGACGTCGGCGCACGACGCTTAGGATATATAGTACTATACGTAAGGCTGCTCGCTCCCCCAAGAGGAGCTGAGAGCTGAGAATAAAGCGCGCAAGTAGCAGTAGGCCTAAAAGCTGCAGCCCGAGGAAGGAGCAAGTCCGTCGCTGCCGGGTTCAACTTGTGGTAGCAGCAGTTTGTCGCTGAATATAGGATATAGTGTGCGCTCTGCTGCTCTTTCCGTCACCGACGTCGTCGTATTGGAAATCGCGCCGCACCCCGAGCAAAGGGTAGCCGCCGCCGCCGCCGCCGACGCCGGATGGGTATAGCAGTGTATACGACAAAGAAGTTCTAGCCCTACAGCCGCAGCAACAGCTCTGTCGTAGAGTTGTGTGTGGCACCTGCCGCGGCTGCCGCTCCCGTAATCGTCGTGCTCGTTGGCAGCCGCCGCCGCCGCCGCCGCCTCTGCCTCCTCCTCCTCATCCACGGCGTCGTGCAGTGTCTGTAGGTCCGCGCGCGAGAGAGCAGCACAGCAGTAGCCCCGGCGGGGACGATCATCGGGCAAGCAGTAAGAGCGAGACGAAGAGAAAAAGTGAGTTAGCCCCGGACACCGACAGAGCAGCAGCAGCAGCAGCAGCAGTAGTCGTCGCTCTCTGCTGCTGCTGTCCGGCGGTGTTAATCCCGGATCAGGCGTGGACAGAGGAAGAAAGAGAAGAGCCAGAGCGGCAATAGCAGCCTCCTTCATCCGACCGCCTTGGAGGAAGCTGCTGCTGATTCGGCTGTTATACTGTTAGTGCCATCAATCGAGGCACTCCTCGAAAACGCCTCGCCACTATCATTCACTCTTGTTCGCCGTCGGCGGGGTGTATTCTGTCAACCCTGAGTCCAATTAGCGATAAAATGGCATTTAACGGAGACGGACCCCACTCGAAGCGCCAGAGGCTCGAGGAGTCAAGTCACAGGGTAAGAATTGATAACACACGACATGTGCATTTACGCTTATTCTCAAATAAAATTTATCCCTCGTACGTAAACCATCCGTTAGGCGTTTAACCTAAAAAAAAAAAATTACGCACGACTAGCGGGCACCTGGCAACGCGGCGGTAGCCGAGAGGCCGGCCAGTCAGTGAGCAAGCTAGCCGCACAGCTTTCTCTCTTTTCCTCCCTCCTTTACTTTGTTGTACCTATCTCTCTCTCTCTCTCTCTCTCTCTCCCTTCCTCATTCGCCCGTTCATTCACTCTCTTTTTCTCATTCCCGTCTTTTTATCGACAACCACGTTAGAGAGCGAATAGGATGCACCACTGCTGCTCACACGGGCGCGATTGCCCGTGCAAAACAAAGGCGCGCGAGAGCTGTATGTGCGCCGCCGGGGCGGGCAAAGAGAAAGAAAGGCTCGGCCAAGCGACGAGCGAGAGCGCGAGGTCCGTGCGTACTTTGAAATGGCTTCTCCCAGCACCGCGAGAGCTACACAGCTCTCTTTCTCCAACACCCGCGAGGGGACACCTCACCCTATCCTTCGCTCGCATGTATTTTTTTCTCCTCTTGCCCCTCGCTTTGCTCTGTCACCCCCCTCTCCACTACCATTACAGTAAATACGAGAGCACGCGACAACCTGTTATCGACGGCCTCTTAGTTACGGTAACGACGGACTCGCGCTCAATCCTTTTCTATCACTCTTCATCCCTCTACTAGATAGAAAAGCAGTAAAGTAGGCAAGAGAGAGAGAGAGAGAGAGAGAGAGAGAGAGAGAGAGAGAGAGGCGAGTCGAGGCAGGACGCTGCGAAGTATATTGATTATTTCATGAGTCGCGCGCGAGGTGTAGAGACCCTTCTCCTCTCTTCGGCGCCCCTGCCTACGAACTAGCGGTTAGGGGGAGGGGCGAACAGGAGGGAACAGGAAGGGCGACGGGAGGTGGGCGCGTTGACGGTGGGGGGTGGCAAGGTTGGCAGAGCGGAGGGGTAAGGGGAAGAGCAGTGCCGAGGTGAGCTATCCACTCGATGGCCCCTTGGCAAGTTAGTATGAAGCGGCAGCGCAAGCAGGGGAACAGGAACATGCGAAAGGGGCTATCTTCTGGATGTCCTTTTATGTTGTGCTTGCGCCTGCCGTTCCATCTTTCGGGCCAGAAACTAACCCACGACTCGTATCGCTGCTGGCCCGGAAGCTCCCCGTCACGAAAGAGACAGAAAGAGAATGAGAGAGTGTGATGAGAGTGAGGAGAGAGGTGCACGCACGCGCTTCGTTCGCGGCCGAACGGAAATGCGCCTAAAAATAAGCCGGGGAACACAGGCGTTACATAAATGTTGGCTGCTCGTGCAGACGCAGACTCTCCTCTTTGCCGGCTCACAAGAATATGCTGCTACTATTGCTTCGGCTGCTACTCCCATCTTCCTCGTCACGGTTCGAAGCTGCTCTCTATCACGGACATTCGCCGTTCTCTGCCTCGCGAAAAGGCTAAAGACCTTGGCGGCATACCGCGACGATACGTGCGGGGACCGGCTCCTCCTCTCTTTCTATCTCAGCTATATTAATAAAGCGCAGTCTCTCCTCTCCAAGTGACCGTATTGCTTGTAGCATTCAACTCTCCCTCCCTCTCTTGATCTCTTTCTCTGCAATCGGTTGTGCTGATTGAATTTTAATGAAAATTAAGAGATATCGGAAAAAAGCCGCTATATGAATAGATGAGAAAAATAAATAAAGAATTATCCTCGCACGTTGAGTCGGCGCGTTGTTTATACACCAGAACGGAACCAAGAATACAATTAGTTATCGTCGATAAGTTATAGTTATATATATACAAGAATTGCGGACTTAAGCTGCCGTTGAAGTGCTATCTTTCGTCTGATGAAAGATTTGCATTTTATCCCATTTACCTCCCCCACACTCTATCTTACATACATTTGATATATTCCTCCCCTCTTTTCATCTTCCTCGTAACAATGCAGACCTTTCCATTTTCAATATATTCAAGTCTCAAACATTCCCGGTTTTTCATTGAATTTTCCTTACAGATAATCAGCACATATCAACTTCTGTCTCTCTCCCTAACTTTCAGGCGCAACTTGGATTACGACGAACGAGCTGTGAGAATTTAGAGTCCGAGAGCGTATAAAAATTGATCCCCTTTCCCTACAACGCAAAATTGTTGAGGTATAAAACCATGACAACTCTAAAAGATTGGCAGTTATGTAATCAAATCAGATACAACATTGAATTATGTGTCACTTCAACCTGTGACGTGTTATTTTAAAATTATATTGACTTAAGTAACGTAATGACTAGAGGGGTAAATATAAAATTTTTGAGCTTTAACAAAATAAGGTATGAATGTAATAATCTTTGGTATATAGTTAATACAACTAAATTAATCCCTTTTATTTTAAAAGCTTTACTATCAAAATTTCTGCAAGGTTGGTGGGTGAAAATCCGCAGCAGGAAGTCCGCAGCAGCTTGTCGAAAGAGAGAGTGTGTTGAGTGGAAGTTGCAAAAGCGAGCGTCGCTTTCGACTAGCGATAAATAAAGGTGATAAGGAGTGAGAGAGTACAACAAAGTAGACATAGGGGAGCCGCTATCTCTAATGTGCCTAGAAGCAGTACTAGTGCCTCCATTCAATTAGCAGCTTGTTTCGCGACACAAGAAGAAAGAAGAAAGGAGATAAATAGATAGATAGATAGATAGATAGATAGATAGATAGATAGATAGATAGAGAGAGAGAGAGAGAGAGAGAGAGAGAGAGAGAGAGAGAGAGAGAACGTGTATACGCAGGACCAGGCGTTTCTCTCAGCTCAAAAATCGTGCCTTCAAAGCTAAAAGAGAAATAGTTAGTTGTTGTTGAAGCTTGCATTTACCAGCAGCAGATAGAGAGCGTGAAATATGCAAAGGCTGATTCGGTGCGAGGCGCCTGCTCAAATTAGCTATGTATCAGCGATTACAAACGTGAAAACTGCAACTGCAAGGCAGTAGTCCGGCTTGCTTCTAAAATATTAGCGAACAGCGGCTACAGCAGGCAGGCCGAGAAAAAGGAAATTTTGCTAAAGGGAGGAAGAGAGATGAAGAGAGAGAGAGAGAGAGAGAGAGAGAGAGAGAGAGAGATATGAAAAGTGTGTGTGTGAGAGAGAGAGAGAGGGAAAAGATCCGGAGGGAGTAAAAAAGTCAAGAGAAAACGAGGGATGGAGCGCGAAAAAAGAGAGCAGCCGCTCGCGAGTCAGTATTATTAGCTTTTGTCTTTCTTTGAGCGAACCCTTCTCCCCCCTCTCCCCCATCACCACTTCGTTCTCTCTACGGACTAATGACTGTATTGCGCTCGGCTCATTCGCTCCCTTCCGCCCCCCCTTCAATCTTTTTTCTTCGTTCTCCCTCAAGTCAGTGCCTCCATTCGTCGTTTTTAGTCGTTTCGGCTTTCTGGTATTGACGTCGTCTCGATCTTTCTCAGTATCGGTGCTAGTTTTTTCGTTAATTTTTCAAGCTTTCCTTTGACAATTAATTCGCTGTTACTGCTGATTCTGCCTTTTTTCTTCGATCTGTGCGCATATTAACGTGTCTATCGCTAAAACAAATGTACAAACTCGACAGTACGGATTCGTCGCAAAGGCTGAAAATATTTCGGAATCTCATCACCGAACGACATTTTTAACGCTGAAGCCAACGCATCGCTCCTTTTTTCTGTCTGCCAAAAATGTAACAAGGTCGGATTTTTTTATGAATATTTTTGCGTTTTTAAGTTATGACACATGAAGATTTTGATATCAACGTGATAAACATGCAAAGATATCGAGACAGTGGATTAATAATAAAAAATATTTATAAGAAAAAAAAACTATTGCTGATTTCAGAAGCTGTTCCGAATATATATTTTTGTACTATTATTACCCTATTGATGTAACACATTTGATAATAGTGAAATAATGTAGCCCCCCATAAAGTAAGTCAAACAGAATGACAGAAAACAGAAATTGCTGTATATCGTGATTGTCTAAATCTTTTCATCGAATCACATAACGGCTCGGAAATGTTAGTACGCCATAATTAAAAAGGAGCATTTAAAGTAAATGAAAATATTGCAATACTGCAATCAATAGAAGGGACACAAAAATTTACTACGTATAGATTTGTATGCGTAAAAATTACTATTTTGTATAGTTTAGGAGGGACATACTCCATTTATAGGGGAATTTTACTACGTGTGTCGTGTATAATACTTTTTTCCTAACTGCGTGAGCAAATCGCACTTTGCGCACGTATTTAGGAAAAATATCGTTCGATACTCGTCGAAAAAGTGAGTGATCACTTTTTACGCACTTGTATCGAAATGTACTATTACCATATTGCTGTAGAAAAATTACAATATAGTATAGCAAAAAAATGCAGATGAAATTTTACAAGATCAGTATAGTAAAATTTAAAATAAAGACTGTCACAAATACACGTACGTTAATACTAAAAATTATGTATATTGAGTTTAGACGTGACCAGTAATTACCGTGTCTAATGACAGTCTTAATTGGTTGTTGGCTTTCTGGACTCTTCTCGCCAGTGCCTAAATGGCTTCATGGTTCATATATAAGACGATTGTTGACACTTGTATATTAAATGTTCTGTGGCGATAAGTTAGAAAATGCGTACTTAGGAATTTAGTTTGCGATAAGATATAATTCTACAAAAATATGTATTAAGTATCCTCAATAAAAAAATGCGGTTTCCGCGATAATTTCACAAATTAATAAAAAGATCTCTGTATAAATAAATACAATAATATATGCAAATTATAGCTGTATAGCTCTAAAATCTGTATAGCTCTAGAAAAATTGAAAAAAAATTATCCGGCATTCGATATATACATATATACATAGAAAAAAGCAAGAAAAAAATTAAATTTTCTTTTTTTAAATGTTTAAGTTGCAGTAAAATTTAAAATACAGTTTAGTAAAAATTAAGAATCCAGTATAGTAAAATTTAAAAGTTTGAAATTTTACTATACTGTTTAGCAAAATTCAATATAGATCAACTCTGTCCCCCAAACACGATACAGTATAGTAATTTTTGTAAAATTTTGTTGTAATTTTTACCTATAAAAATCTATACGTGATCTTAGTATACTTGCGTCGCTCTTGGCTGAGAGTTATACATACAATGTAGCTGACATCGTTAATGCAATAAGCGAAATCAGCTGATAAATGTTCGGAGTCTAATGTCATCAAGTACAGTTAAACCGGTGAAGGTTGTTCATAAACGCTCAGGTGGTTGTTCTTTTCTACCCGCATAATCTGTATTATAATGCCTGTTAATGAGAATAGAGCACCGGAGAATTCTATTATTTACAAGCACTCGTCCCTTGCCTTTCTTGTGTCTATTGGCCCTCTCTCAGCAAGCTCGGCATACATATCAAAACGCTTCCTTCCTCCTCGCGACACGCCCCACCTCGAGAAACATAGTCGGCGGCACGAGCTGGTTTACATCCTCGAGGCGCTTTAGAGAGCGCACTCAAGTCTTCCTCCAAACAAGCCGAAGTGTCTAATCGCTCGTGTATGCTGCTGGTGTCTTTGGAGCCGACGGCAATAGAGCCGGTATAACATGAGCTTGCGAATGAGCAGCGGTTGACGGAAGGAAAGAGAAAGCCCAAGCGTAATTAAATACGCACCCGTCTACTTTTTTCTTTCGTTTTTTTTCTTTCATTTTTCCTTTCTCATTCTCCGACTCTTTCGGTTTCTCAGCCTGCTACTGTTACTAGTATATTACTACTCAACTGGACCTCTTTTTTTCTTAACTCTTTTTTATTTGGACTGCTCTTTCGAGCTCTATTGTTTTTTCGTGCAAGACAAGGCTATGTTGGGCTTCTTCGTGATTATTTAACCTATGTAGAGATGCTCGTGTATACTCGTGAAAGAAAGATTGAGAGAGAGAGAGAGAGAGAGAGAGAGAGAGAGAGAGAGAGAGAGAGAGAGAGAGAGAGAGAGAGAGAGAGAGAGAGAGAGAGAGAGAGAGAGAGAGAAATTAAGAAAACATTGGCGTTGAAATGTCGAGTGAAATAAAGGTGGATGCACCGCGTGAGATTTTAGCATCTATCAATTAGCTATGAAATTTTGATTTTTGGTTATTGTTTTGAATTGGCTGTTTCCCTAGTACAAATCGTGTTCGTTGAAATGCTGTTTTTAGTCAGAATATGTTTTCATTTTATGTTTTCAAAAGCTACATTCTACATTTTTAAAATTGATTTATAACATTGTTTTTATCTATATTACTGTTAAATTAAGCTATTAAACAATTATTTCATAAATTAACAATATAATTAAACGCGTTAACGTTTGGATCGAGTGATGCATATTTTATTGAAAGTGCATCGCTCATTGAACGCACGCGGCTCGCTGCTTTAAAAACAACATCAACGTATTAGGTCCTACTAAGCTGACGCTTGTTTAAACAACATGTAACCATCGTTTTTGCTGCTGTTGAGCCACGCTTACATTAATAGTTCGTCAACGTCATTATCGTCGTCGGAAAAGATAAAATTTCTTTACCCAAGCTCAAACACACGTGTGCATCTGGCTGTTTATTTACTCAATTAGACGCAGGCTTACACTCAGACGCAGACAACGCAGAAGCAAACATCTCTAAATTCCCCTGGCACGTAACGTCTAATTTTCATTCGCTTGCTCCGCTGGAAAATAATTTGACATCAAACGCGGCCCCTTATCCCGGCCCGAAAACAATACTACACCAGCTGCAGCAGCCGCGACGGTACCGTGAATAGCAAATGCTCCTGTTGCACTTGCGAATATTAAATTAATTTTGTTTGAGGCGAAACGGTATAGCTCATGCGGTTTAATGTACACAATTTATATGCTCGACTGACTTGAATGCGTTCGTTGCCGTTGGCGCCGGCACGCCCGCCCTATGCTGACTTCCGAATAATTCAATTAAGCGCCCACCTGAAAATTGGTTTTTCCATTTTCAGGAAACTCGTCGTCGTAGTCAACTACCTCTGACCGGCTTGAAAATTGTCAATTGTTGTAAATGTTCTTGTAAATATTATTTCGTTGCTTTTTAAGATTTTATTTTTCATTGGCTAAATTAGTCGAATTACATGGGAGTCAAATGCGACATTTTTTTATATCAAAAACAGACTCCTTCCCGAACGTAGCAGATGTACGCGACTCAAATAACCGTAAGGCAAAATTAATTATTGCAGAATTGAAATTAGGTGATTAACCATTTATAAGTAATTTATATATAATGTAAAACAATTTTGTCGTTACATAATACATAAAGTCAGCTTATGTGTATAGATGCGTAGCGGGCAAATAGGGTTCCTCTACGGGAATGTTGATGTACCTCATAAAAATAGTGTCGCGGAATATAAAGTTAGTGCAGGCTGCAGGCTCTTACTTTCCGCGCAGCTTGGCTCTTCATCCCATCTTCTACTTCCTGTACTTCGTTTCGCGCAACCACCCAAAGCTCGATAGATGAGAGAAATGGATGGGAGGAGAGGAGGGGTAGATGTGTTTTAGCATAATCAATATCAATATCACGCTCGGCACTTTTATCGAATTTTTAGTGTAATTGACTTTTGAATTTCGTTCACCGCTTTCTAAGGTTATGTCTCAGCTATTACTAAATAATATCGAAAGCATTAAGGATAAGCTGAAAAATTGTGTCCGATAACTTAGGTGGAGCAAAAGGAAGGATGAAGGTCGATGTCAAACGAACAAAAAAAATCAAAATTGCTGAAGAGTTAGGAGGGATTACGAAAATGGGACGCTACACTTGCGAAGAAAAAAAATGGAGAAAAAAAAGAAAAGAAGCAAGGGCGAGGCTGAGGTTGGGAGGGAAAATAAGTTTACCTCTGTCGAATAATCGGAAGCTTAATACATAGAGCCAGAAGAGTCTTCTTTCGGTACCGCTGTCGCGCATGATAAAAAGACTGGAGTGATTGCACCTAACGAATTAAAGTCATAGAGGGGAGACAGTAAATAAAAAATGGTCGGGTTTATATAAATATCAAGGAAAAAGAAAAAACAGCTGTAACATATGAGGAGGGCCAGCAGATTGAACTAACGGGCGTGGGAAGGTATCAGTCCTGACTTGGTTACCCAGCGTATATGTACATTTTTCGTGAGCGGCAAAAAGAGTTGCAGTTGCAATGATTTCAATAAACAAAAAATCCACGCATTCCATAAGATGGTACGGTAGTTACCTCCAGTTATTATATTTTTATAGAAAATTAGGAAGTCGGTAAAACGCAAGTGCCAGTTACTTGCACTATTTTCCAAAATTATTTGGTTGCGTGTGAGGGATAAACATATTTATTTCATATTTGCTGATTTTGACTGTACGACGAGTATATGTATACGTATGTTGTGCGTATCATGACAGCGCCGAAAAAGAACCGAGCGCTAAGGCGATCAAGGAAGAAACTGAAAGAGCTAAAGGAACTCGTAAACATCGGTATTTATTGGGCCTAAATATTGCTTATATGCACACGTCTCCTAAGCTTGTAGCAGCATAGCTGAAAGTTACAAGACTTACGTGAAAAATTGTCCATGACGTTGGATCTCTTTTTCTTACGTTCAGGAACAAAAGATAAACGGTTATCACACTCTGAAGAATTAAATTTCACCACTGGATTGTGGGATTCGCGATTTCGTGACTTGGCGCTTACAGCGTATAGTGAGGACGAGATTATGAAGCGATCCTAAGCAAGTCGATAATAATAAGAAATTCGACGAGACCACAGATCCCATTGGAAAAGTCGAGAAATAGGGGGGAGCAAGAGAAATTGAGAGGTGCAGAGATAGCGGTCCACGTGGTTGGACGACGGCCAGATGGGGGCGTAGCGCAGTTATGTTTATCCCTCTTCTGCTAGCTTCTGTAGCCAGCTCAAAAAGAAATAAGGGGACTGCGAGAGAAAGAGGGAGCGAGAGAGAGAGGGAATTCGTGAGGATGTACGAGAAATGTTTACTTGGCGAAGAAAAATTATGGATCATTAAATGGCATTTATTGTTCACGCGTACAAACTCCGTAAATCATCAAAAGTATTTCTTTGGAGCGTTTTAATATCGAATGGAATTATAGGACGTTTTTGTGGCATGATATTTTAACGGGTGTACTCTGTTTTGACACACTTCAATTTTTCATTGTTCTGAACCGCGTGATTCATCGCTTTGCGTTCACTTTTTTTTTATATTGCAATATTCAAAACTTTTTTCGTCAATTTTCAACAATGTTGAAAAATCTTACGTATTGGAGTGGCTTCAATTATACAAAAATAGATGGTTATTTTTCAAAATAAGAAAAATTAAAAAATCGGTAACGAGTCGGAGATAGAGAGGGAAACAGAACGCGATTCTGGAGTACTAAAAAAGGTAGATAATTCAAGAGGGCATAAATTATAATTCTTTCAGGCTTATTAATTTTCTATTTACGAACAGCAAATTTTAGTTAATGGTTCGTCAGCATACTACTTTTGCTTATTAAAACTGTGTTTCATCTCAATTCAAATACAAATTTCTCTAGAATTGAGAGAAAAATGAGTCATCTGTGCAGAAGTAAGAATACCGAAAATCCTCAATCTCGTTTTAAGCACATCGAGTCCACAATGGCTACAATCACGAGAGAGAGAGAGAGAGAGAGAGAGAGAGAGAGAGAGAGAGATTTGAAATAGGGGACAGGGAAGATTAAAATTTACCGCGTCTTTTTTGAAACATCAAAAGCCAATAGCAGTATTGTATGATGAAGCGTTTATTTACGACTCGCAATTAAACAGTCATGAGCTGCCTTAAGGGCATGCCTTAGTCCTATCCTAAAACCGTAGTTACCGACATATTCGTATTTTACAGTATTCGACATGAATTCACATATTTGTCAAATTTTCTAAGATGTTGTAACAAATACTTAAATTCACGATGAATAATGTAAAATACGGTGTAGGGATCTACACCGATCTAAGGCATGCCCTTAAGCCTACGACCGCACTCGGTTTCTTAAACATCTCATTCTATATTGCGTTTTTCTGTTTTTGCATCAACTATAAGCTGGCCACGTATGAGTAATTGCACTTGTAACGAATTCCAAAAATGCAAGTTTACAGCAACATAGTAGGAACCTTTGCTCTGCTTCCCCCTAACTTCTTCTCATTGCTTGTGTGAGTGCTGTTATACCTGCCTCGGTAATTAGTAGCAATGCGTGTTGAATGGCAATTAAGCATTTATTAGTAATGTTATTGGGCGCATAGTCAGCCGTGTTCGCGCTATTAGAGACGGTCAAGCAGTAGATCTGGCGGCGGGAGGTGGGGATGGGGCGGGACGAGTGGATTTCAGGGGTGGGGGATTCAGCGAAACTCGAGACAGCAAAACTTTTGTGCGCTTTACATGTACTTTGGATCGCTCCCTCGCGTTTTGCTAGCGTAGCAACGTGAATTTGGACGTTTGCCCGACAATGCCAGGGCAGCGAGAAAGACGAGAGGGAAAGAACGAAAGTATAGAGTACCTCCTTTGCCTCCCGCTGTAGCTTGCACATGTATTCTCGGTGTAATAACCGTCGGCGATATAAATTTAATTAAAATATATTTTCGTTAAGCGATACGAGGATTAAGTATGTAAATAGTTGAGCCTTATTGCTACTAAAATTAAAGAGCACGAGAAAGAAGGATGACGATGAAGCGGCAGCGTAGGGGCTTTTTCGTCGTAAATTACAACTGTTATTCCACCTGTTCTTGCTGTGAAAGGAGGAAGGAGATGTAGATGGTAGTGGAGAAGAAGCGGGTATAGTAAACGAATTTTAACTTACTTGTCTCGGGCATCAGCTCCCTGAATCATCGACGCCGAATAGGAAGAAGGAAGTCTTACAGTTCTAATTCTAACACTTATAGTAGTAATGAATGTGTTACAAATTCTGCGAGTCGCAGCAATTGTTAAGCTGCTGCTTTCATAATGAGAAAAACAGACGCAGACTTAGAGAGAAAGAGAGAGAGAGAGAGAGAGAGAGAGAGAGAGAGAGAGAGAGAGAGAGAGAGAGAGAGAGACATACGGGCGGAGTGAAAAATTGGATGTTTAAAATAAATTTGCCGGCGCGTCGTTATATCTTCAGAGTATCAAGCAGCACTAGCAGTAGTTGTGTAATGGGTTTACTTGTCTAAGCAATTTTGGCAGCTGGAGAGAAAGAGAAAGAGGGATAGAGGTGATGGTTGATGGCTTTTTGAAAAGTAGGACAGGAAACTCGATACAAGTTACGGCTAGTCCTGGTTAGGTTTGATTTTGTGTATACTATACTAATGTACAGGTTAACGTGAGATACTACGCTGTAGGCAGAGAGAGAGAGAGAGAGAGAGAGAGAGAGAGAGAGAGAGAGAGAGAGAGAGAAAGCCGACGCAGCAAATGTTTGTCCGTCCAAACGAGAGTGCGTGTATTTTGGTTTGTTATATATCGTAAGTAATAGAGCAGGCCGATTTTCACCATTGGTAGTCTTGTCAATCAAATTTAGACCGGCAAGGCTTCGCGCTAAAATAAAATTAATTAAAAATACAAGCGTCCCTTCTACTTTTGTCTCTTTTCCTCTCTCTCTCTCTCTCTCTCTCTCTCTCTCTCTCTTTCTACTAAACGAGAAGGCTGGTCAATTTATGAAAAAAAAGAATGAAATAAAGCAAACTGTTCTCTGAACATCAAGGCAAGATGTCGACTTGGCGTTAACAACAATTTATCGTCCGGACTTTACTTAAAATGTAGCAAGCATAAATTAGACTACATTTTTTTATGTGTAAGAAAGAGAAAGAGAGAAGAAAAATTCTCTTTTAATTTACGCCTGCAGTAGCAAGTGCGTATAGGTTTTTCACGGACGCACGTAGAAAACTTTTCCAGCCAGAAAACTTTCTTAATTACATTGGGAGAGAGAGAGAGAGAGAGAGAGAGAGAGAGAGAGAGAGAGAGAGAGAGAGAGAGAGAGAGAGAGAGAGAGAGAGGGGGAGAGGGAGGGGGGGGGGTATGTTTAGAGAGGGCGCAATATAAAGTAAAAAAATTAATTTAGATTAACAGACCGTCAGTGGCGATAAAATGGTATTCCCCGTATTGCTCGTCTATCAATTTCATGAAGCACGTGTCCTCTGATTTTTTTCTACCCCTCTCACCACCTTACTCTTTCTCCTCTCCCTTACACATTGAATTATGAAATACGGCCCACGAAGGAATCTCGTAAAGAATCTCCCCGTCTCTGGCTTTTAAGAGCCTGTCATCGCTCCATGCGCTAGCGCAAAAAGCCTAGAGACGCGCCAACGTGTTAGGAAAATATTTCAAGCTAAAGCAAGTAAGAGAAATACGAGAGAGAGAGAGAGAGAGAGAGAGAGAGAGAGAGAGAGAGAGAAGTAATGGGTGGTGAGGTTAAAGGGGCTGCTTGTTAACAAGATGCGCGTGTGTCTCGAAATATTTACTTTGCATAAAAATTCACTGTAGATAAAATACTAAAGTATTCGAAAAAAGGAGATTCGCGTGTTATTGAATGACGATGTCCGAGTTTCGTCGTTTCTTTAAAATTTATTTCATTTTCTGTCACTTTTCTACGGGATCAAAAGGACAGTTTTCTTCGATCAATTATGTAGCTGCGTCGACGGTGATGGAGCTGAAGCTGATGCTAGTCTAATAGTAAGAGTTTTTCAAATGAGAGTCGTTGGCGTTAGGTGCAACTAATTTGGAAACTATATCGTCGATGCTAGCGAAGAAAAACCCTCGGAGAAAGGTCCTAGCGAAGACTATCCCATTTGAGATCTCGCAGCGAAGACTATCCCATTTGAGGATTTCATCAAATTTGTATGTTAAAATAACTCAAGAATTCTGGCTTAAAAGTGGCTTTTTTGGAATTTTCAAAGGTGCATCTTGTTCATTAAGTTGTAAGGATTAAGATTGTCCGGGGAAAAAAATTAAATTTACCAACTTATTAATGATATATATAGATTTTAAAAAACAATTGCGAAATGGGATAGTCTTCGCTGCGAGATCTAAAAGGG
>JAPYYQ010003549.1:0-10712 GCA_030522585.1 Anagyrus pseudococci
CGCGTAGGGTGGCCCGGTTGGCCTTACAAGAAAAAGAAGGATATCATTGAATTCGCGTCCGGGGCAAAGACGCTTCTTCGCCCCGCCTGTCACCTAACGATAACCGCGACCAAGGTGACGATCTCAGCGGCCGAGCGCCGCTGATCCCGCCGTAGACTTCCATCGGTACGCAGACCGAGTCCACGCACAGACACCCAGAGCACGCGGGCTCAACGCTACAGAGGATCGGCGCGGGCTACGTCTAGCTCCGCGCCGCACACGCTCCATACACACACGCAAGCACGCTACGCGAGTGAGGCCTCACTTACTTGAACTAGTCGGACACTGCTTCAGTTCGGGGTACGACGCTCTAGGCCTAGCGTCCTGGCCATCTTGGCTCCACCTCGGGGATGGCATTCCCCGCTCTCGTCTCTATTGTCCGCCTCCATCCGGCTCTAAGCCGCTCTCTCCGCCTCTCTCGCCCAATAACGTCAATTACGCGCGCGCCGTGTATCTCTCGCAACGGCTATCGAGAATATCCCCTTCGGCGCTGGGCTCCTCGACGACTTAGGCCCAGTGCCGTACCTAGCCTTCCCGATGCTGGGACTTCGCCCCCCTTGTCTCCCGCGCGGCTATCGTGCGTGGTTAGGCGAGTGCGACTAGCTCTCGTCACAATATATATATATATATATATATATATATAGATATATACATATATATTTATGCGAAATAAAAAACAATACTAAAAATCTAAGAAAAAAGTTTATTATAAACGTATATATTGTTTATAATGTACCTGACCCATAAAATTCGGTTGGTACAAACTGCAAATGGCGCACGATAACTTATATCGTTAAAAAAGGCATTTTTCGCCTTTTTATCTCCTATTAGATGATGTTCCGGAGCAGATTGAATATTGAAAATTTGTTTATACGTTTTTTATAATATATATTGTGTGCCTAACCCATAATATTTAAACGTCCGGCACTACAAGTCGTGCAGGATCAAAGTTTCATTAAAAAAGGCAATTTTTGCAATTTTACCCCCTGTTAGGGAATGTTCCAGAACATATTAAATATGGCAAATTTGTTTATACATTATTTGTAATATATATTATGTGCTTAACCTATAATATTTAGGCGACCGGCACTTCGAGAGGGCAGGAACTTCATCTTTATCAATTTTTGACGTTTTTCTTAAATTTTTAGTATCATTTATTTTGCATTTATATATGCACACATTTTTTATTGTATTCTAGTTTTTTACATTTTTTTTACCTCTTTTCATCATTTGCAAATGTATGTAACTTTCTTTTTAATTTTGAAATTTCGATGATCAGCATCGTTGTAATGATAAATGGACTATCGGCATATGGAAGGTACGCAAGTTTATACTTGCATATTACAATAAAACGATGAAAATTTTCTTAATCTGTACTTATAAAAGCAAAGTGATCTAGAATTATTATTTTTATGGAATAAATTACTAAATGCTGTGACTTTATGGTATGCATTAACTCTGTTTGTGTGTCTACCTTGCCGACTACTTAATATTCAATAGAAATATTGAAAGGTGTATAATTAAAAAAATTGTATTGGTGTATAGTGGTAACACTTCAAAGAAAATTTAGATACTTCAATTATTGAAATAAGTAAAAAATTGAAAGTATATTATTAAAATAATACATTTAGCTCTTTGTTCCTAGCATATGCGCATGTTTGCTAAATTTGATCTTTGACTATACGATTTAGACGCAATTATTCTAAACAGGTATTTGTTATTAGACTTCATGACTGCAGTGAGTGATGAATCTACAATAAGTCTTACACTGTTGTAAGGCACATCAATACAGACCAACTTTCTCGTTTTAATATGTCCTAAATATATGATTTTGACAAGAGCTGGCGTAGGACAGTGGCTAATGTGCTTGCCTCAGAACTATGTCGGCTCGAGGGGTAATTGATTCGTTTTCCAGTGTCGGAAAAATTTTTCGGAATTTTTTAGTCATGAAGGGTTGATACACCGGACCCGGCGGTATGAGTTGATGATCGATGCGCACGAGGATTTTCTGTGACGTAGGTGTTGCAAATATTTGCAATATACTTGCCGGCACGAGTTGCTCCATATCCCTGACAGAGATGTTAAGATAGATTTTGAACGCACTGCGACTAGTTTGAGGTGTAAAAAGCCGAAAAAATAAAGTATAGTTAGCTTTGATGGTTAGGTAGGGAGCAATGTATGAAAAAAGCTTAAAAACCCCCATGATAGCTGAACACGATAACTTTGATTGAAGGCTGTCGTGAAGGGAATAAAAGTACGAACGCACTACGGCCTGACACAAGTTCGGTTTATGGCTGATGGCTCGTATACCGAAAGGTGATAGTCGTCTAACAAAAACCAAATACATACATATAAGATTTTGACTAAAATTAACGTCATTTAAGAAAATTATACATTTAGAACTTTGTTGCTAGCATACACATGGCTAGTTAATGTTACGCACCGTTTGTCTACTTTACATCTCTGAAACCATTTTCAACTACATACATTAAAGTTCCAAAACAAAAATATCAACAAAATAAAAATAATTACAAATTAATTTAAATTTTTAACAATTGAGTTTAGTCAATCGTTTTCTTAAACGTGATTGAGAATAGTAATAATTTCTGTAGTAAGTAATGTATCTAAGTCTTAGGCTGCTGTTAGGTATACTAATGTAGACTATCCTTCTTGTTTTGGTACATCCTAAATATATGATTTTGTTTTAATTTTACGTATTTCATTAAAATAATACATTTAGCAAATTGTTCCTAGCATACAAGCACAGTCAATGTAACACAATGTACAAATCGAATATGTAATACACAAAAATTAAAATTTTTATTTGGAAAAAACATCTCTAGAGCTTAATTCTTTAGCTTGTTTTAAATAAGCCTGTTAAATTTTAGCTTGATTTTTCGAGCCATGAAGTTCGAAACCAATTTTGCGACTTGTCATCCTCTCGAGCAAGCTCAAAAGCATGTACTCTGCAGTGCCTGCATCAATATTTGACAGACATCTAGCCTCATTTCCGTCAAGACTGAGATACTTGATCACTTATTTGAAGACTTTCATCAAATCGAGTGCTCAAGTTTAAAAGCCGACATATCGAGTTTGAAAGCCGAAATACTAAGGTCTTTAATAATAACAGTGAAAACTGAACAACATTCAGACAGAAAAAACAAAAACGTAACCAAATGCTCACGAAGCTGGCAAGTGGTGTAACGTCTGATATAATTTAATCGATACATAGGTGAATTAATGTATAAGTATCCCTTTAACTAGTGTGAATTACTTTCTCGAATGAGTGTCTCATCAGCTATCTTCAATCTTTATTTCCAAGCCCAACAAAGCCATCAAAACACAACCTTTAAAGTATGCATCGCCTTGGTTAATAAACTTCGTTTTTTATGGTAACTGCAGGTAATTTTGAATAATACACTTGCCGATACGTGCAGTATAAATACTGAGTCATTTAATACCACTTCCAAATCTGAGCTTAAATACTTTTACTCTGAGTGTAAACTTTTAAATAAACGGCATTGATCATGTAACTAATAGCATTTACAATATCGTGAAATCCGACCTTTGCTATATAGCAGTATAACAGCGACTGAAGTCATGGGATGAAATCACTTCCCGGTAAAAAGCATAGGCAAAAGTAGGAGCCGTGCGTGATCTCATAACTCACTTTAAGCATGTTTGGCGAATATTCACTGCAGTATTTTTCTTTTTTGCCGTGCGTAAACCATCCTGTTTAATAAAAAAGTATCATTTGTACGTAGAACGTATATTAATAGATTTCTTACAATCATAAAAATTGCAGCAGGCTGTACATACAAGAGCCTGCTAAATTGCATTAGCCATTTTACCAAATTCAGCACTTGCAGACATTATTAAAACTCAGACAGCTACAGCAGTCTACTGCCCGACCAGGAAATTATCATGGCGACCTAGGTAGTTTGCTAGGGCCTAGCTAGGTACCGTGATAGAACCTAGCTAGGCAATCCCACGCGGGTGCTGCTAGGCCCGAGCAAGGTTTCTACAGTAAAGTATAGGGTAGTGGTGCAGTTGTTGGCCAGCTGATAGTCATTGGCCGCCATATCTAGATATACAATATAATTAGTATATATAAATATACAATATTATCAGTGGCCAATCGTTAATTTTGAAGTAACAACCCAAGAAAGACGTAATGTCGAAACAGGACGATAAAAAGTAGATACTTATCAAACTATATTGATGTTTTAATTTCTAATTTCCAGTACAATTGATTATGAGAATTCAATTCAATGTAATTTCATTACTGACACCAGTAATAAAATTAGAATATTTGTAACTTTTATTTTATTTTTTCAGTATTTTATTGATAGTATTAACGATATTGTTTTATGGTTCTTTTCTACAATTTTTTAACTGAATATTCACAAACTCGGCAAGCCTAGCTAGGAACTAGAGAGCGCCGCGTGACACAGCGCTATCTACCGCTGTAAGTTGGCCTAGCTTGGACCAAGCTAGTGTATCATGGCGTCGTGCTAGGCTCTAGCGATCGCCGTGGTTAGCTTCCTGATCGGGTGGACACCAGTAGCACCTTTTGTAGCTCAAAGTAGTTGCAACACTACTGTTGGGCTGAATAAAGAAAAATTCGTTTTACAGCTAAGTTCAAGACCTGATTAGCAATAGAGTATCTAGATTGTAATAAGTATCAACTTAGCAGCAAAATCTACGTACTTCGAATTAGTCCAGTACTGCACAGCACTATGCAAACGGCTAAAGTTAAATGCAGTGCCAGCAAATACAAGCAAATAGCCTATTTGATGCGATTTTTAATTGTGTGTAGAAAATGTATTATGGTTTTGTCCTATTATTGCGAGACTTGTATGCTCATAAAGCGTTAAGCGTTTGAGCAGTCAGTCATTACTACCTCATACACTGTTACACATGTTCAGTGCAGTTTATCAAGTACTCGTCTTTCCTTCGGTTATTTAATTTCCTTCGGTTTTCATCGAGGTTGTTCGAATGTTGGCAAATATAAGTTTGACTATGTATTTCGTTATAATAATGTGTTAATATGATTGTTAATTTTTGTGATTTAATAAAGCCTGAAGAGGCCGATAACCCAAGTCGGCGAAACGTTGCAGAATTAAGTGTTCTTAATTCTTTTCTACACCCGGCCCCATAAGATCAAAATAAGAAATGAACATTTGTTATCACTGAATTTGTTTTTTCTCGCTGGTTTGACTTCATTCATTAACAATATGTAAATATGCATCAGTTAATCAAACTAGTATTAGAAGTGCTACACTTTCTACAAGCAGAAATGTGATACGAAGCGGTGCTGCTATTTTTATTGTAGGAGTAGCATTCTTTGCTTTTGCGTAGCAGGTACTTGATAAAGCATAATTGCTATTTACTGCCTTCCAGCGTATCAGTTAAGTAAAAATTTTGGATTAATCAACTAAGAACCTTCACAATGAATAACGTGTTCCTAGTGGCTGACACTGACGCTAACTAATGTTAGCCACTCAATGGCCTCGAACGTCTTTTAATAGAAGAACGGAAATTCCAGCTTAATTATTTTTCTCTGTACAAAATGAGCTTACTATTTCACTCAATTATTTTTTATAAGTCCTAATAACTAGCATATAAAAAAAATGTGAAACCAAGGCTGACAAACGGGAGGATATATCTTTAAAAAACGATTTCTTCTGCAATCCCTTTTGACCGAATTCACCCTATTCCGTAAGGACATTACTCCTTTTACTACTAAGAATAGAGTTTGGTTACGTAGTACAACAAAATAATCTAATAATGTAAATCTATGGATAAAAAATGTTTACCTTTGCAAGTTTCTGAGGACTTTTCTTCAACATTGATTTCTTCTTGGCTCTCTTCAAGATAGCTGTTTGAAGCTACGTTGCTATTGATAGAAGTATCTAAACTCACATTAACGGCAGGGAGTTTGGAATTGAGGTTTTCAGCTATTCGTTTTAGAATGTCTTTTGCATCTGTAAAAATAATTTATTGATAAATTTTCTGAAGATTTTTTTTATTTTGATTGAAAACGGCAGTGTATATTTATTTTGTTTTATCGTTTAAAATAAAAAATCTGAAGGCAAGTTAAAAACGTCTCTCAGTGAGATCAGCATTGTTTCTGAGAAAATATTTCGTTTGTAAATCGATGCCTGTAACGTAAGCATTTTAAGTATTTTATATGATCTTGATGTATCCTAATTAAGCACAAAATTATCTATAATACGAAGCGCCGTAACACAGTGTAACCGTATAAATTCAATCATTTTTATAATGAATTACTATATGTTTTCAACGTTCATGTTTTCTTCTGCGTTTCATAGAGCATGATTAACTCGATGAATTTTTGTGTTGTATGAGTATGTTTTCGAAAACGAGTACGTCAAGAGTAGTTTTCGATCTCAAAGGCTGTACTACCTCATCTCCAGGACGTTTTTCGACAAAAATGTCTAAAATTTTTATTAGTTAATTTTTTTACTGCTTTTGAATAATGAACTAATAATGATTTTAGACGTTTCTGGAAAAAGAAATGTCCTGAAAATGAGGTCTCATCTGAGATCTCATCTGCTGTTTTGGCCAGAGACTTTTAGATAAGACCTCAGACGAGCGGACAGATGAGATCTCAGATTATGTTTTTCGGTAGGGTAGACTTTCACTCGTTTGGTTGTCGGCATATTTATTTACTTATATATGTAAAAGTTTCACGATATTTAGTCTCGTGTTTCCCACCAATATGCTTAGTTTCATCGATGCCTGCTATCTTAATAATTGTTACCCTTGAGAGAATATGACGAGTTATAACTAATCATTTTCTTTTCTTTACCTCTGTGGAAATTGCATATAAAAACCTAGTAATATTTTATGAAGCCTTAAAAAGCGACAAAATTTTTTTTGATAACAATATACACAGGAGCTGCTTGTTAAAATCTTATATTAAGGGGGCTCTTGTGCTAAGTGGTTCTCAACTACGATGACATGTATTGGAAAAATTGCTTTATACCACAAGAAAAGTCTTAAAAAGTTTAATTACGCAAAAGTAAATGAATGTTGATCTTAGCATGGCCAGATGTTTAACGTACAGCTGAAAGTCGTAATGAAGAGATCTCTTCAGGTCATGCCTTCGTCCTATTTTACAGACAAATTTTGAGTTTCCCCACATTGTTCAAGTAAGTACGATTGCAGGAAAACTGAGATATTCTAATAAATACTTAAATTCATGACGAATATAAAATACGGTGTACGAGTCTACACTGATCTAAGGCACGCCCTGAAATTGACCTGGGGCCTGAGTCTTAACAAAAATTTTTCGAGAAACAATAGCTATCTAGCTTAAGACACCGACAAAAGCATTATATCTCGGCCCGAGAAACCTATGCTACCTCTTGAGACTCACCCCCCTGTTGCACAAACAGATGCTTGAAAGCAACTTCAGATTTTTCTTAGATTTTCCTTATATTTAATGATTATCTTTTTAACTATTTATTAGAAAATAAATTCGTATTCTTTCTCAATTTCAAGCTTACTTATGAAGATCGATCGCCTATATATAGAGCCGTCGAGTAAAGGAAAAATCAGGTTCAGCCTACTCCGGCTTCCTCTTACGATTTATACAAAGGTTCGCATCTAAGCTATCTACAGTTCTACTGTAACGTTGAAAAAAACCATGGTTACAGAACACCTTTTAGAGGAAAGCAAGCAAGACTCCCTCTGCTTGAATTTAACTCTGTTTGCAGGCTGCATTTTTATTTGGAAAATAGAAGCCAAGAGATAAAAAAAGACGCAAGTTTTTAGTTAATTTTTCTTGTATTATTCCTTATAGTACACGTGTAAATAAATTAAGGCCAAAAATACATTAGAATTAATAGGAGAAATCTTTTCAGCTAGTAAATTTGAAAAGAGCAAACCGACTTAGCTTAAGCCATCGGGCGTTTATTATTGAATTTAGAAAATCCTACTATTCGTAGAAATCTTTTCCTATAAAATTATACTGACTCGCACGATGCACTATTGGCCATCTTAGGTCACTAGAAAATAAAAAGAAAAATATAAAAAAATTGAGGTTGTTTAGTGGCGTTCGTGATGTTCAGACGTGTCTCTATAGCGCTGCGTAGTTTTTGCTGTTCAAACCTCCGTTTTTTATCGATTTTTTCGATTCTGAAAAATGGTGAGTCGGATAGATCGTGGTAAGATTGCCAGCTGGATGTGTTCGTGAAAAGGTTTCAATGAGTTCGCGATCAGTAATCATTCATCCATCGTAGTGTAGTTTTTCGAGATTAGGCATGAACGAAATGAGTGAGAAAAATGGCGGGTCAAAGTTGTTGTCAAGCCCCTCGCGGCCGGAGAAGAACAAGATAAGGACAAGAGAACAAAAGCAGACCGTCCGATAAAGGCTCCTTGAAGGAAAGCAAAAGGCAGGGACTGATTAGTAAACAAAAAGGTTCTAAAAGTGTTTTAAATAATATAGTGACGGGTAAAGATGAAAAGAGAGACAAAGATAAAACAATAACTACAACAGAATGACAAAAAGAAAGAAAACAAGTACAGCAAAAAAAATTCGAAGTAAAACAAAAACAAACTGGGATAATCATTTGGAAGAGTTAAGACAAAAATGTCGAGTCGTATCCAGATTAGTTTGGGGATTAAATGAAAGGAAGGGTAAAAATAATTTTAGACTTAGACGTATGCTTTTTGAGTAACTTGTAAAATTGGTGATGTTTTATGAAGCTGAACTATGGGGGTAGAGTGAGAAAATAAATTAAAAAAAAATACAATATTGTGAACACTTCAGATACGTTTTGAATCTAGATAGGTGCACTCTAAAATATATCATTAAGAAAAATTTGGCTATCAAAGGACGTACAGAACTTGGTTCAAAAGAGCTATTAAACTAAGGTGAAAACCTGCTGGTTAGAGAAATATAAAATGAAAGATGTATATTTTTATTTCGAATCGAAAACAAAGGGTTTAAATAGCGTAGGACGGAGTGAGGGGGCATTTGAAAGTGAGAAGGATAATGATAAAAGTATTTTTAGGGAAATAAAATCTAGGTTATGTGATTAGTATATACAAATCTATGAAGTTTAGATGAAAATAACGAAATACAAAAAAAGATATTTGCGGATAGATTGTACCGACTTGCCGAAATACTAAGGTAAAAGTGAACCTGTGAATGATATAGCATTATTAGCAAAAGTAAGGTGCGGTAACTTTGATTTAAAAAATAGGTACCCTACTGAGAAACCTCAGGTGAAATCTCAGATGAGAACTCATGTAACGATTCTTTTTTTGTTGATTTATACTCCAATTACTAATTATAGTAGAGATTTTTAACAAATTTGGACTCCAAAATTTTTTTAAAAATTTCAAACTTAGAAAAATCATCAAAATTGTCAACTTAGAAAAATTTTTTATTTAAAATAGTTTCAAAGTCCAAATTTGTTAAAAATCTCATAAATCGACTATAATTCGTAATTTGAGTATAAATCAACAAAAAAAGAATTGTTACATGAGATCTCACCTGTGATCTAAACTGCAGTTTTGGACGGAGATCTCATCTGAGATCTCAGCTGAGGTTCCTCAGCAGGGTACTGGATAAATGAGTGTAATAATATGTGTACGTTGTGCGAGAAAGAATTAATGTTGAGTGAACACTTGTAATACCAAGGTAAAAAATGTATGGAATGGGAAGAATTCAATAAGAACATCAAAAGGTCAATCAGAAAATACTTTTGAAGTAAATTGGAAATCCCAGAGAGAAATAGTATATTACGTAACGGATGGGGAAGGTGTTGTTCCACGTCCCGAGAAGTTGTTCGCACGAGCGAAGCGAGTGAGAACATCGAGGGAACATCGAGTGAGAACAGCGAGTGAGAACACCTTTCGCACCAATCACGTACGATATTTTTCATCACAATACCTCAAAATCTAATGTTAAAAATTAGATTTTGAGGTTAGCGTGATGAAAAATTTATTACGAAGCTGGTAAAAGAAATATGTATCTGAAGTTTCCAACGAGGCGAAATTTGAAAATTAAAAAATATTTAAAGACAAATCTAAATTGTAAAAAAAGTTAAAAAAAGATGTGAGTAACTAAAATACAGAAAAAAAGTAAATTTATATGCAAATGGAAAAAAGTCCTTAAAATGTAAGACAAACTGCAATTTTTCACAAAAAAAATTCTTAAGACGCTGAAAGTGCCGACCCACTAAATTATATGGCTAAGGCAGTTAGGGCAGGTCGAAGTGAAGCAAGAAAATATTTAGGAACCATCAGTTAACCCCGCAACATCCCCTAACGGGATTTAAAACATCAAAAATCGCATTTTCGACACTTCTACCCCCCGATAGGAGATGTTCCGAGATTAAGTTAACTCAGCCAATTTTATTTGCTTGACTTCGACTTGCTCTAAGTGCCTGAGCTATAAAATTTAGTGGGTCGGCACTTTAGCAACTTAGAAATTTTTTTTCGTGAAAAATTGAAGTTTTTCTTTAAATTTAAACTTTGTACCAACCTCTTTTCTGGGCCTAAGGGTCAAAAAGTAAATATATATATATATATATACGCTACTGAAAAATCTCACCTGAGATCTCAGGTGAGATCTCAGGTGAGATCTCAGGTGATATCTCATGCCAAAATCTCAGGTGAGATCTCAGGTGAGATTT
>JAPYYQ010003550.1:0-21700 GCA_030522585.1 Anagyrus pseudococci
TATGTTTGTATGTATATATAGCCTTGCTCTTAATAACTTTGATTCTTGGTCAGAGGCGTCGGCGCTTCCTCTCTCGGCAAAAGCAGTAGCAGTAGCTCGTGAGCCCGACGTGCAGGATGAGGAAAGCTAGAAGTTGAATATTCTCTCTTCCCTTTCTCTCGTCCTCCGTGATTTTTCCAGCGAAATGTCCTCTCGTGCTTGCATATTAACGACCGACTCGACAGCTCGCGGCAAATCTTTTGAAAGCCGATATTCATTAAACGCCGAGTTCTTAGTTAAAAACGTGCCGACTACTGCGCCGCAGCGATCATCATCAACACATCCCAGCCCGCCTCCGCCCTACCATCCTATACTTCTTCGAGCCCTTCGACCTGCCCCTCGCCTTATGAATCCTCCACCACTGAGGACCTTCTACCTTGGCGCGATAATTAGATTCGGCCAAAGTTTTCCCCAGACCAAATACATCCAGCCGGCTGTCATCTAAAAAGCTTCGTCCTACCACCTGGCAATGCAAATTCGCCGGAAAGCGTAGAAATGCTGATTTTTTGCCTTACAGCTTACCGCTAGTTCTTGTATCATTTTTCCATTTTCACTCTGCGACCAACACCATGTTCTTTTTTCTTTTCTTCATTTCTTTAATTTCTTTTTCTATGTACGTTATTTTAACAATTTTTCCATGAGAAACGAGGACAGCTTGTTGAGACTGATTTTCCTACAGTTTGAAATTAAGTGCGTCAACGAAGAATTATTATCAAACACAAAATTAACGGCTCCTGTGTCAAATTGATTTACGTGACGAAACGCGCTCGCTCTGCTGCCACCGCTTTCTCTTTTTCTCTCGCGAGCCCCATCCTGCCTCTCCCTTCCATCTAGTGTCAGTATTATTTTTTTTAATTTTATCGCTAATATTTATTTTCGTTCCAAGCTCTTCCAGATTAACATGTCACGGAAAAGCCTGGTTAGTGACTTTTATTACGTTTAATGCCCGTAAGTGCGGCGTATATGTATGCAGATAGACATAGACAAATACTCGGTATGAACGCTTGGCGTATAAATTGAAGAGTATAAAAAGGGCAGTAATAAATTGATAAATTGCTCAAGTATCGTATACGTATATACGTATATAGATATACGTATGAAAAAATGCGTCAAATCGCGAGGCACGAACGAATCAAGGAGATATAGAGAGGAAAAGGCAGACTCGACTTACCAGTCTGCTTCTCGGCGACCTTGAGGGTAAAGCCCTCGAGTAGTGCGGGATCGCTACGGCCCTTAGAGTTGGCTGCATAAACAGCCATGCGTAGGACGCGACCGGGCTCGAGGCCGTGGACGTTGAAGGTGGCACTGTCGCGAGAGCTCACGTTCGCCCTTAACTGGCCACTGTGTTGGTCGTAGACCTCGAGGACGAAGTGTTGACTCTGGCCCCCGTCGAAGCCTGCTGTACACTCGACTGCCAGAGACTGCGTCGTCTGGTTCGTCAGCGTACAATTGTACGGTGGCTCGGGCTTGCCTGCAACAACACACGTTCGCAAAAGCGCATTTTTTAATTACAAACTCGATTCAGCCTCGCTCCCTCAATCCGTAGCTCAGTCTTTTTTCTTCTCTTTTTCCCCTTTTTATTCTTTTCATTTGTTTCCTTCTATTTTCGCTCTTCATCAGGAGAATTTTTAATGGAAAATTGTTTTCGATATTTTTTCTTTCCCTCACCTCCGACGTTCTTCTGTTTTTATTTACCATCGATTTGAATAGAGCCCAATTCTGTCGGTTATATATGCTGTTTGTTATTCCGCGTTGGAGGAAGAAAATACGCAGGCCTGAATTTTCCGCGTATACGCGTTAAAATGCAAAAATTGTTAGTTCTGTTTTAATAAGCCCGCGCAAGGATAATACGCGAGAGAGGGCGCGAGCCGCGCTAGCCCTTTCGGGGGAAAAAGTATCGAGTTATTTTCACCGGTATTTCCCTAAATACGAAAATAAAGAAGAAAAAGGTGAAAAAAACCCAGCTGACGCGGGTTGACAATTAAAAGCAACATTTTTACGTCACACGGAAAAAGCTCGGAGTTGTAGTTTGCGTGGCAAAGTGCTCGCGTCACTCGAGCCCTCGAGTGTCGGAGGAGGGTGACGATGGGCTGAGGCGAGAGCCCGTTACATTATGCACACGCCGAGACAAATACACGCGAGCCTCACGGAGCCTTCCTGCCTGAGACGCAGTAGACTTGCTACTGCATTGGCTTCGTTACTAGGGGAGCCAGACGGAACAGCAATTACCCTTGCGTCTCGGTATTTTCTCGCTCTCTTGCCATTGCTCCTTGTTGTTATCGTTATTCTGCAACTCGAGCCTATTGGCGGACTGAATAACCCGTCAAGTTGCTTGCACGCTCCTGCGTTGATTAAATCAAACGCCTGATGACTGAACGTTTATACGCTCAGGGCTCCTTCGCAATGTCAATAGAGTCGGTAATAGCGAGAAAGAAGAAAGACTTGAAGTTTAGGAGCAGATCGACTGGGCTTTGGGCGTAGCTAGAGGAACCGAGTGAACGAGTCGAGGGGAGAAAGGTGGCTGTAAAGCTGGGACACTCACCGGCGGCGATGATGTGGAAGGTGCAGGGGTTCGTCTGTACTCCAGCGGCGTTGTTGGCCCAGCAGAGGACGGTGCCGTAATCGAGCTCGCTGACGGGCCGGTAGGTGAGGGTGCTCTGAGCGTGCTCGGCCGAGTCCTTGTACCTCGCCACCGGGACGTTGCTCATCTCCTCGGTATTGTTGAACGCCCAGTGGAACTTGTCCGGCGGTGGATATGCCTCGACCTTGCAGACTATTCGCGCCTCCTCGTGACGAGCGACTCCGTAGATACGCTTCTGCTCAGGCAGGCAGATCGGCTTGTCTGCAAGATTGTGCCGACGTTAAGTCTTAGTCGGCTCGAGGACGACGGTGACGACGCTATCGTCGCTGCCAGTTAGCCGCATCGTTGCACCAGCAGCAGCAGCAGCAGCAGCTGCGCTGGCGGAAGGAGGAGGACTACTACTGCTGGCCTTGCGATTCTCCCCCCCCTCTCTCTCTCTCTCTCTCTCTCTCTCTCTCTCTCTCTCTGTCTACACTAGCAAAGCTCTCCCTCTCTCTAGGGCGTAAGCGCTTTCATCCCCCTCCTTCGTCCAGTTGCTCCTGCTCGTCCGGCTCTGCTGCGGTCAAGTCGATTCGACCGATTGTGCAGGGTACATTTCAATCTTCCGGGATTTCACCAGGGAAATGTATTCGGAAATAATTGCTTCGAGGCCAGCTCGGCTTTTGCACTTATTTTGCAGAGCAATGAGGGGCTATTGCAATTGAAATATCTTTTGAAATTTAACTGAAGTTGAGCTAAAAGCGTCAAGGGATGAGGGAGTAAAAAATGGAGTAGCGTTGTATTAATTGTACTTACACATTATTTCGAGTTGGACGTTATTGCTGAAGCCGTCGCCCTCGACGTTACTGGCAATACAAGTGTAATTGCCCGCTTGAGCGCGCGTAACGTTGCGCAAGGCCATGCTCGTCTGCTGGACGATCACGCCCAGCTTATGGTTGTTCTGGAGAACGTTACCCTGTAACAGCCCGTGCGAGGCCCGTCTTGATGATTAATCAAAGGCCTACACCGAGGCTCGAGGCAAAGGGGTTAGGGAGGGAGCGTTGCCGAAGCAAGGCAGAAGGCGGAGAAGGAAGGGCCGGGGGACGAATCAAATTTCAGATTCGGCGCACGGCCGAGAAATATTTTTCTCCTTACTTCGCTCCCGTCAGCCCCAATGAATTTCATCCGCAGTAGCGCACTGGCGCTGGTTCAAGAGGCTTCCGGCTTTTCCCTTCCTTCTCGCGCTTCAAACCCACTTCCTCTCTCTCTCTCTCTCTCTCCCTTGCTCACTCACTTTCTCACGTCTCTCGGTTTTCATCCTGGCTCGCGGGCCTCGGGAAACCCAGAAATTCCAGTGTAAATCGGCAAAGGAATTCGCGCGCGGAGAGAGGCCGCACGGCCGCACACATCAAAAGCGGGCCAAGTGCTTTGCCCCGTCGTCGACGTCTCCCTCCCAACTCCATCCCTCTCTCTCTCTCTCTCTCTCTCTCTCTCTCTCTCTCTTTCTCGTGCAGTTTCTTACGTAAAACGGTATACACCGGAATGCACTACTATCTCTCGTGCCTGCCATTCTCGGGAAAAAAGCGAGAAGCCTGTAGCTCTTGGATTTTCGCTAGAGAGAGAGAGAGAGAGAAAGAGAGAGAGTGAGAGAGAGAAACGGGGGAGAGGGAGGAATTAAAGTAGGAAAGAAGCGCTGGTAGATGCGGTGGTGAAGCGCTTGACGCGAGTTTCGGATGAATTCCGAGATAGAGCTAGAGGGAAAAGGAGAGGTTTCGTGGCAGGGCGAGGGGAGGGGCAAGAGTGGGAAAAGAACTTACATTGTGCTTCCAGACGACTTTGTACGCCGGAGGATTTGCGTCGACCATACACTCGAAGTAAACGTCGTCTCTCTCCTCGATGTCATTCGGATTCATGTTAGTGCCGAGCGTGAGATTCAACTTCGGAACGTCTGTTTGCAAAAGTAAATATACCCCCATACATAAATATATTCGCTTTAAAGCTTGTTTTATTTAAATCTATAACGAGCTTTTTTCTTGGCAACTTTACTTTCCATGCGAATTTCATCATTTTCGCCCCAACTTTAATTTATCATTATTTAGCTCAACTTTATACTAATTTAATAAAATTGAAATTTAAAGAAAAATGACTGTTTAGATTTTTTATAATATATAGAAATTATAAGTAGATCCAAAATTTATCTGGGCTTTAAATTATTTATCAAGTTGATTTTCAAATTAGCAGACATTCAAATCTCGTTATAGATTTATCGCTTAAAACTGTTGATATATTTTACAGCCACTAATTCAACGAGTTGCACGTAAATTTAAATAACGCTACAGTATAAATATGTATACCGTAAGGTTTTTGTGCCGAGTTTTGACAAAAACACAGATATAAAACAAACATTAATTTTCAAAGCGAAACTCACATTGAACGTTCAATTTTAATGAGTCCTCTTCGACTGCCTTTTCAACCTTTGGATTTGCCGCTCTACACGTGATGGATTTGCCGTTGTCGAGAACTGTCGGAGTGAACGTCAAAACCGATGATGTCATATTCCCATCCGCTGAAATCTGAAATCGAATATTTAATCATAAATAAATATTGGTACTTGAATACCAAAGAGACTTTCTCCTACACACACACACACACACACACACACACACACACACACACACACAATTCAACTACTTCATTAATCGTAATATTTCAGATTTCAAACTTTATAAATTTACTATTAATTACTCGATTATACGTTATATTTTATTTTGTATTTGTGCTACTATCTAAAATTATAATCATTTTAACGATACTTATTATTTCAATTAAAATATAGGCACGTTGCGTATTCGTTGCGTTATTGAGGTAAGATACAAAAATTAGTTTGAAAATTACAATTCAAGATTGTTTAATTTGCAAGGGAAAGAAAAAGAGAAATGTGGGGTAAGAAGGAGGAAAAAAGATAAAGAAAGAAATAAGGTTAAAATAATAAACGTAATCACTTAGATGCTGTATTATAAGGTTCGTTAGCAGGTACATAAAGGTCAGTTTAATATTCATTCGCGCGAGGAGAAATAGTGGCCGTTTTGCATTCTCTAAAGGAAATGTCTTGATTTCATCGAGCGTGAAGAGAGTTTAATTGGAAAGGGACTGCTATGTCTCTCACGGGAATGGAAGTGGGAAATGCGCATGAAACACAATTAGAAGTAATTTGGAAAATTACAAAAGCTCCCGATTACTTTTCCGAAAGCAGCCCCCGTTTTTTCTACAAGTATCGACCAACTAATGATTAATCAATCCAGAAAAGTAAAATCGAACTTTCGGCTTGTGCCAAAGTTAATATGCGGCTGAGTAGGTATAAATACCGTAAATATAATATTTATTCTTATTTTTATTTGTAAACCTAGACAATTACTCGAGAGGGGGAAAAGTGCATAATTTACACAGAGGGCTTGTCTTTTTCTCCGGCGCAAATCAGGCGATAAGCATCGTACCGGCGCTAACCGATCGACATAGACACGTTGTAGAGGTGTAGAGAGAGAGAGAGAGAGAGAGAGAGAGAGAGAGAGAGAGAGAGAGAGAGCGTGAGCGGGGAGGCTAGCCCGAAGCGCTTTTACTGACGCCCCATAGATTCCGAAAGGACAGGCCGTTATCTATTACGGCCTCCTACCACGCTTATAGTAGGTGCTCGAGCAGGCTCTCCTGCGGCTGCCTCTACTCTCAAACATTCGCCGGGCGTATATAATTTCTCCGGGCCACACAGCGCCGGCCTCGGCAATTCGAATCGCGAATCACGCGACGACCCCCCGTCCCAGCTAGGAGGAGGTTTATAGGACGGAGGGTCAGTCGAAGCGTGGCCGCGGCCACCGCGTGTGTACCAACTTCATCTGCGGTCGGCGCGTGATGTACTGCCGGAGCAACGTCGATTCCCCTTGCCGCGGCAGCCTGACATGACTACGTCTCTCTGCGACTGCTCCCGGCCACTATAGCAGCCCTCTCCTCCCTCCCGGACAGCCTGCATTTCCGGCATTCGGCGGATCGTGTTCCCGTGCCTCTTCCGGCGCTTCCTCCTCCCCCCCCCCCAACCCGCCGCCAAGCTCCTCTCCTCTAGCACTGATCCCCCCCCCCTCCTACACGCCAGGCGAATTGCTTTGGTCCAGATCTTGGACGGATCACCGCGGGGATTAGCCTCGAGAGCCCTACCAGCCAAGATTGGCACACGGGGCAAAGGGAGAGGGCCAAGCCAGCAAGAGCCTGCCCGACGAGCAGGTTAAATTAACGAAACGCCCCTATAAATTTGGCGATTATTTTAAGCAGCCAGCAGGCTTTACTAAATGTATATTGCGCCAGGATATCAGTGCAAATAGATTATTAAGTAGATATTGCCGAGTGGACACACACACACACACACACACACACACACACACACACACATGTAAAATGAATACTTATGTATTTGCAATTAACATTGCATCGTGCTACAACGTTTCAATTACGCTCTTATCATAATTAAGAAGCATTTATGGATCGTGTGATTAATGAGGTCTATGCGGTTGTAAGCGACACTATACTATATTAGTAAGAGTTCTCGGAAGCTTGTTAATTTTGATAAAGATGAGAAAAAGTAAGTACAGGTCGTTTGGCTCTTGATTAATAGCTGTGTTTGATTACTGTCGAATGGCGACTTGTAATCGATACTGCCTAGTTAATTGTTTCACCTGTCGAACTAGACCAATCGTACAAAATAAATACTCTTACAACGTATAGAACCTCACGTAATTAGATAAACCTATTGAGAGTGAAAACATTTGGCCTTCAGTGTGTCAGTTTTTTTACGTGGTTTCTTTAGAGATCGCCGTTGCACGAGAGACAAGAGAATATGCCAAATCGTCAGAGGAAATCGAGGTAAGAAGTGTTCTTTTGACGGTTGTTCTCTTGATTGAGAAGAAATCAAGGAGAGAATTAAGGAGAGCTCAACAGAGAGAGAGAGAGAGAGAGAGAGAGAGAGAGAGAGAGAGAGAGAGAGAGAGAGAGAGAGGTGAGCGTTGTTTGATGCAGAGATGAGGAAAAACAGAAGCGCATGATGTTGTGCGGCACTATGTGCTCTCCGGTAATTACGATATGGCGTGCCGTTGGCATTGGCACGCTAATGGCCAGCGATGCAAATGCCGATAGACAGCCAGATAATGCCAGCGATTCCAAGGGCTGCGGTCGGAGAAAAATAAGACCTACAAATATTTCAGGGACGCGCCGGCATATGTCTGCGGCTAATTATGCGAATGCTTCGATTAATAATAATTACTAAACTGGTCCTTTTCATTGTTTCCAGTAATTTGTCTTATTCGCCTGTAATAGAGAAATAAATGCTTTGAAAAACTCGCACGAAATGCTTTTTTTCTTAGGTAGGATTAGCTGTACATTTGTTGTTTTTGCTCTTTCATTTTGAGGTTTATAAAAGGCCACGGGGCTATGGGCCCGAAGTTGAATTTCAAATGAAGTTTCGTGAAAACGGCTGAAAAGTTTTTTTGAAATCCAACCTGACGGGCGGCCAACAGTTTTTCGATGTACTTGTCCGGTCTCACGTTGCATAAATTACACGGCTGTAAGCCAGGCGTGCAGGAGAGCTGTGTACACGTCGAGTTGCCGAAAACATTTCTTTTTTTCCAACCCCTCCCCGGCCCTTTCTATCCCCTTCTCCGGCTCTCGCGGCTTCTTCCTTCGTCCTCTGCCTATCCTCTGTGTATTTATTAAAGCTGTTCCTCGGCAAAATCCATTATGCGCATATTTTTTCAAACAAGCTCGCGTGTGTCTGCCAGTTACTTTTCGACGTTGGAAAAAAACAAATTAATGGATAGGCAAATCTCAGCTGAGCGGTCGCTCGGCACACGAGATGCAGCGAGAATTATCGGCCGCGAATAATAATTAATGGGAAGAACACTGCGTCCGCCGTTAATAGTCTCCTTCCTTCTTATTACGAGGCACTTGTTTATTGTAAGAACAAACGGTTTAATTTCGTGTAAACAGCAGCAAGCCCAAGGAATCCTGCTCTCCGAGTGGTCCTTATCACTGAATCCACCATTGCTCCTACTCTCCTCTCGTCTCTTTTCGACTTTATTGCAGCCAAGCGCTCGTTGCTCGTTATTGTTTTAATCTCGCTATTAATAAAAAAGTAGAAGAGCAACGACAACGCCAATAACCCCTTCTCTCCCTGCCTGCCTGCCTGCCTGCCTGCTTACCTGCCTACCTGTCTTGCTACCTCTGTACTTGCACGTTTTTTATTTGCTATCCTGACGCTCTCTTCTCATTACTTAACGTTAATTCACTTTGAAACGTTTATTCGAATATCTTATAATCTTTAACGACTTTCTCTTTCGCATTCTTTTTTTCCTGCACCTACTTTTTGCCCTTTGCCCCTCCCACTGCTTCCTTTCTATCTCTTCGAATTTTTCTTCCTGTCCCAGCCGTCCTCCTCAACCGGCTTTTGTTTCACGTTTTCCGGCTCCTCGGCATCCCTTTTGATAAGAGAGAGCGAAAATTTCATTTATCTGCTCCTTACAGAATCCCCGACACTCTTCTATGTCGTGTAATTAATGAAAAAAAGAGAGAAAGAGAGAGAGAGAGAGAGAGAGAGAGAGAGAGAGAGAGAGAGACAAAGAGACAAAGAGAGAGAGAGAGAGAAAGACAAAGAGGGAGATATAGCTGTGTGTCCACGGGGGAAGCGATGTCGTTACTGACCTTCCGAATAATTAAGCTATTTTTAAAAATATAAAATTATTTAAAATAATACTAAAGCTATTTTGCAAATGGTTTTAATAAAATAAAACACATTTTTCATCATTCTCTCTTTAGTAATATATATATATGTGTGTGTGTGTGTGTGTGTGTGTGTGTATCATTGGCTTGAAATCTATGCAGAGTTGCGACGTAATTGAATTTTGACAAAGGGTGAATTTGTTTATAAATCAAATAAAAGGTTGAAAAATGTTTTAGTTGACATTTTAAAAGAATAAAATTGAAAAATTTTATCTAGCTTGTTTTTTAATGGAAATGTTTCACTCACTTTTTCGCTGTAGTTGGTGAGCTGCTGTCCCTCCATAAACCAGGTTATATTAGCGGGTGGTCTCGAACCCACGCTCATACAGGTGAGCTCGTATTTGCGACCAGCGCTCCATGCTGCATCCTCACTGGTCATTATCGTTACGTTCAACGGACGCACTGTAACAACAAAATATCGGCAACTTTGTAAAAAAAATGTCGACTTTCAAGCTTATTATTATGAAAAAATTATAAATATTAATTTCTGTAGAGCCGGCAAATCTAAGGGTCATTTCGCTTATAATCGAACGTCTTTCGGATGATAAAAGAGAAACAATAAATTTGAAATTTAGTAGCGAGCATAAACTCGAAATTTATTCGGTACTTTAGAGTAGCAGCGCGAGACGTAACAACTTGGAGAGTCACGGGTCAAAAAGTTGGCTCTTCAACTTTGTCGGCAGTAGCCTTAATGCGTTTTGAACGGCGAGTGCAGCCTCCGGAAATCTAGAGCAGCACCCAACGACGAATCAAGCAAGTTCCTTTAACCTGCTCTGAGCTGAATCGACAACTTCATAATTCGGATGTACTGGATAGATAAGCCAACGTCGCTCGGGCTTTTCCTATCGGCTTTTTCCCTTTTCTTTCACTTTTTCTATTTTCTTTTTTCTTTTTTTTCCTTTTTTTTTATTTGAAAGAGCTGACTCATCTACCGTAAGTATTGCGCTTGGTCGGTTCGATAAAGACAGTTAAGTGGCAAAAGTAGTAACAGCATTCGTTTGGCTCATCAGTTCAACAATTACAATGCAAACGAAACAAAATAAAACAATGCGGTAAAATAAAGAAAGCAACGGGAGATTAAGGGGAAAAAGAACAAGGATAGGCGAGAAAGTGCGGGAGAGTTGAGATAAGAACGAGCCGGGAAAAAAATACGAAAGAGAAAGAGAGCGAGAGGATTGCGGGCGGAAGGCATGAAAAGGAGTTCTCCATTCAAGTAGCGTGGAGCGTTCGAAGAGAGAGAGAGAGAGAGAGAGAGAGAGAGAGAGAGAGAGAGAGAGAAAGAGAGACTTTTGACTTCCAATGAAAAATTTTCCGCGCTTTCCCAGTCCACCTTGGGTCGCCTCTACCTTCACCTCTCCCTCGTTTCTCCTCAATGCCCCTCCCTTTCTCTCTGCTTAAGCTTCGCTCCTTGTATCAGTCTCTTCTGCTTACATTTCTCCCAGGCGCTCCCTAACTTGATGATTTCCTGTCGACACTTTTTCCCTCTCTCTCTCTCTCTCTCTCTCTCTCTCTCTCTCTCTCTCTCTCTCTCTCGGACTCTTCTTCTTTTGCAGTCTCGAGAGCTGCTGCTCTTATTTATTCCTGGACGGATTACTTTTATCATTTGTTCGGCTCGTCATTTAGAGTAATCTGAATGTTAAATAAAGCCGAAGAAATTTTCCACCACGTTGTGAAACATTTCATTCTTCTATCCTCGTCCCTCTTCGGCTTTCATCCCGAGTGCTGGATTTAGTCGAGGAAAAAGTCCGTTTTTATCTGTCTCTTTTTCTAGGAGGCCGAAAAAGACCGCGACGATCCGTGGCTTTTATATAATTCTCTGGGATTATAGGCAAACGATGCGTAGGATCGAAATTAACTGGACTCGACTGGGTATAGGCGAGAAGAGAGGCCTGCTCGAACATACCTATAGCAGAGGCAGAAGAACAAAACTACTGCCGGTAGTCTGACGTAAAGGCCAGCGAGACTTGTAGCTGTCGCGTATTGAAAATACGCGCGCCACTTTATGTCGAGTGTAGCTCGTGTGTACCGGAATTACCGAGAGCCACGCTTTTTTCCGCGGCCCCTTCTAATTGCCGCTTTTATTCCTCGGCTGCCTTTGACGAAGTAAGCACGCGCCAATGGGAGGTCCGGCGTAAAGCGTCCCATAAATTTGTATGTCAGGCCTTTTCACGGGGCTTACCCGAGAGCTTAATGAATGCGTGCGTGGCCAGACTGGCTTTTTAGCAACCGGCCTAACTCTCTGCGCTTGATATGTCTACTTGAGCCGAGACCATTCCAAGCGCTCCAGCCACGCGCATACACCCCTAACCCAATGCCGAATCTTTTCATTTTTTCGTTTTTTTCCTCCGCCTCGGTATTGAGTGGAAGGCCTGGCTGGCGCGACGGTATTCATTAATAGAAAGCAGCGCAGAAAGAATCAAAAGGATCCGAGCTTTGCCAAATTGCGTGAAAGTCTTTCTTTTGTTTTCGACCCACAACACGCCTGGCACGGACAAATATTTTCCTCGCTCCTTAGGCTCGACAAATACTTTCCTTTTATCTGGAAAAATGTCTGAACAGTCTGGAATTTTGCAAAATGCTGAAAATCCTCTTGAGTGGGTGAAATTTTGGGAAAAGGAAAATGGAAAAAGTGTAAAGGTTGTTCGAGGAGTTTGTGTAAAAAGTATCGGAAACGAAGATTGTCTTGGAGGTAGGAGGAGAATAAAAAGTAAAGAGAAAAACTTGCTTCTTCTTGCATCCTTGGCCTCTGCTGCCCATTGGCCGAGCCTCGGGAATCGGCCTAGTCCGTCGTCAGGCGGTGGCATAGGGAGAGAGGGCAAGGACAAAGAAATTTGCCATAAGGCGGAAAGAGAGCAAGAGGAAAAGGAAAGGGCAAAGGGGAAATAAAAAGTGGAAAACCTGAGCGTTGGCTTTGGAGTGGTAGGGCCTCGGCGCTGGAGAACAAATGAGCCCGGGCAGGCAGAGCTGAGTGGGAAAATAAAGCGCGGCAAGTATTGGGCCCGAGTGCAGCTGGTGGCAGTGGGCTCGTTGGTCTCGCGTGCAGACTCGTCGAGGGAGCCGAGCGAGCTCACCCGAGACTCACTCTCCGCGGCCCCTGCCCCTCGTCTGAGAGGCCTCCTCCCCGCAGGCTCTCGAGGCATCAAAAGCAAGCCCGGGCTGGCTCGACTCCTTTTTCACGAGGACAATCAGCCTCGAGAGGAGTCGCCTCCTTACAACGACCTCGGCCTCTGTCTTTCTCTCCTTGTCCTCTTGGCCGCGGCATCCCGAGGGCCAGCTCCTCGATACACACTCCGCTAGGCCGTTTCCCCATTTCTTTCTCTCGAGGCTCGCCTCCCGATTTCGGCTCGTTATTTTAACCGGCCCCTAGTTCAATTCCTTCCCGGGCTCCGCGCACGAGAGCTCCCACAGTCCTTCTGCCCCCACGAGCACTCGGGCTCTCCCGAGTTTTCTATTAACTTAAGAATCGCAGTCGTCGTGGGCGTTGTTCTCGAGGAACAGCACTAGGTGTTTTCCTCCGTTGCGAAGCCAGCTCGGGAGAGAAGAAGAGAGCGAGCGAGCCAGCCGTCTGCTTTTTCTTTCCAAGCTCTCGTTTTTTTACGCTGCACTTGCTGCCGCCTCCCTCCCCCGGGTGCATAGCACTCCCACGCAGCCGTCCGTGCGCTTTGTAGCCGGGGCCTCCGAGACTTTCCAATTTTGCGCAGTGCGAATTCTTTTGTCTTCGTGGCTATTCGCGGGCTTTCATTCTTTTGAGCGCAGCCGACCGGCTTTCAGAAAAATAAACGAATAGAGAAAGAGAGCGAGAGAGAGAGAGAGAGAGAGAGAGAGAGAGAGAGAGAGAGAGAGAGAGAAGAGAGCGAGGAGGGGCGGACAGGGTGTGGAGGAGAGGGGAGGAGTAACGGAGAGAATGAGAAGGGGTAAGGGTAGGGGGGTGCCAGAGTTCGCACAATGTACCCCGACAAATGCAGAAGCTGTTTATTGTCCGAGCGGGCTTTTTTGCGCTTTAAACGATGAGAAACGGGCTCGCTTCAACCTTTTCATTTGTACACGGATTTTTCTTCTCTTTTTTTACCTCTCGTTGTTTTGTTTTTGTCTTTATTCAACTTTCTTCTTTTTTCCATCTCTTTTTCTCTTTTCCGCAGTCCAGTGTTTTCATACCGATTTATCATATCTCTCGGTTTAAACTCGCGGCGTTTTCTCGTAATTGACGAATGTACAGCGGCTCAGGGCGCCGCAGCGATTCGATGAAAATTCGCGATAACTAGTTTGAGAAAGCGCTTCAAAAACAGTTTCTGCTGGTATGCATAATACATGGGTTGGCAGTGGGGGGGGGGGGGAGGCAGGGAAAAAGGGTAGGTGTGCTGGGGAGTAGTCACAGAGTAAATACGCGCGATGCGGGTGGAAAGCAGTCGCGAGAGGGAGTCGAGTGATTACGGAATGGATGTAGCGCGGATATGAAATGCGGAGAATTGATGCATAATTGTCGAGGAAATATACGCATGTGCGAACGTCAACCTTACCCCGACATCTCTGTAACTTTGCTGTTGCGAGTACCCTGCAATTGCGACTTTGAACACGTAAGCTCAACTTGACTCTTCCTCTTGCAAATGTACAAGAGGAATTTTTTAATGTTGAACACTACGTTTTTCTTTATTTATTTTTTTTTTACGAAACCACCAACGATTTAGTCTCTATTTAGATTCTATTTTTTTTCTCTTTTTTCTGTTATGGCTTTCAGGGTTTTATGTTCGTTCGAGTTATAATAAAGGATGTAAAAAGGGCGTTTTTATTTTTACTGGAGGTTGTATAATAATGTTATGCCCTGTTTTACTTTTTAAAATAAAGTACTAAAATTAGGAAATAACGCAGGGCAGAAATATTTTTTCCCCATTTTTGACTTAATATAATAGAATAAGAATGTTTTATTCTCGTTGTTATTGTTTAACCAGAAACACGGGACGGAGAAAGGAATAAACTCAACTTTTTTTTTGACAATTTATAATTAGAATTGTCCGTTTATATTTGACATGTAAATTCAATTATTGAATATGCATTTTTTCGACTCCCGAATTATAAAGTGACGCTAAAATTTTCAAAATGTTTAAATCTGACTGGGCCAATGTGGTGGATTATTTATCGAACGAAAAATAATTCAAAACGACTGGAATACAGATTTTGCGTAAAAAGGGGGAAAAAGTCGAGGAAGAGAGAAAAAGTGGAGGCTGTTCGTAAAAAATACAGGCTCTCTGTTTAATTTTCGAGTTTAGCCCGTCTGTCTGACCAATAACGGCTGGTTCCACTGGCGTCACGAGTCAACTGTCGGTGTGAGATCCGCAAATAACATCTCCATCGCTCTTGACGATATAGAAAAATGAAATTGGTTTTCCCCGTTGTTCCTGCGCATCCTTTGCTGGAGCAACGTCAACGAGCGACAAGTTGGCAGGGTCGCTGAACTCTCTTACTCTTGATTTTGCTCTCTTCCAAAAACGGCTCGAGCACTGATTTTTCGTGAAAATCACTTTAGAAAGGCGGAGAGCAAAGGGAGCTTCGCCGTAGTTGGTCCGTCGGAGACTTCAAAGCAACAGCAGCGCAGAGGAATATCGAGGCCGGCTGCAGTCGGTGCGATTGGAAAAAATTTCACTTGTCGACTTTCTCCTTCGTAACGTTCTTCCTAGCTGCGGTTGCTGCCCCCAGAGGAGGGAGGAAGGCATGACGCCGCCCAGCCGAGGGAGAATAACAGAGGCTCTCGATCAGACGACGCTGTCGTTCTTAATTCCTTGCCGCTCCCTTAGCTCAGTTATCCAACTCGCCAAGCTTTCTCTCTCCCCACTAAACCTATCGAGCATTCTCCTCGGAAATTCCGACGACAACGACGACGACGACGACGACAACGACGACTGTCAAGATGATGCCCTCTGCTGACGATTTGATGAAAAGCTTGCCAGCGTCTCTTCCAATTAGCTGTCCCATGAATCTTCGAGTGCAGCGCACCGCTCGATGGATTGGGGGCAAAGCTGCGTTTTTCGTCAGTCACCAAAGGCGATTGTTGAAAGATTTCCACCTGCGCTCCCAGTGTAAATCAGGCCCAGGGCGCATTAGCCAATTTCCGGGCTGACTCCATTAGCCGGCAAACTGGCCTGTAATTAGTCAGGCTCGATTAGGCCGGGCGGTCGGTCGGTCAGAGGAGGCCGACGAAGATAGGGAGGGCCTGGCTGGCTCGCCCTCGGGAGAGCGGGTCAATTCAATCCCCGGCTCGCTCTCGCTTTCTCTTTATCTATCCGAGCCTGCCTAATAATCTGCCTGTTGGGCGATTATCGTTTTGCTCGCTAGCCACTCCTTCCTCCGGCTCCTGCTCTACTGCTCCTGCGCCTCGTCCCCGGGCCTTATTTCATTCGCCTCTTTTCCGTATCGCGGCCCAATTGTTATTGTGCCTGGGCGCGAGATGCTCAGGTCGCTTGGATTAAGGAATCGGGAACGACGTCGTTTCACCACCAACTCCCCCACCCGGTTCTTACGCTAGCACGAGCAACTCCGGTCTACCTCTTCCACTGGCTTTTATTTCTCAAATGCCCTGACCTTATTTCGGATAGCTAACGGCCTTATTCTTGTTTACATCGGACAATTGCTTAGAATTGATCTTTTGGAAAAATAAACTTTTCATTTCGATTTTGAAAAATATTTGTTACTAATTTCAGTTTTGTGAAATCGAGTCAATGAGACGGAAATTAAATGACAAATTTTATTGGAATTTTTTATGGCCATATTTTTAATTTTGAAAAAATACAAGCACTTGAATTGTAGGCAGTGTTTATACGATTATATAAACAATATGGACTTGTTGGTGTAGGATTTCAGGTGTACAGAATCAAATCGATCGTTTACAATATAGTTGATACCATAGGAAAATACAATTTTTAAGCTCGTAAAAATAAAAAGCACTCGCGAGTTGGAGTTATTGAATTTGTTTTCTTGCCTTTCGGTCGCTGGAACAAAAGAAGGAGAAATCTCTTTCAGGGCACGCGTAGCGTTATCTCGATTCTCAAACTATCGACGCGTTGTCGGCAAGCGAGCGGGCTCTGGCAAAAACGTTCGCCCCGAAGAAAAAAGAGAGAGAGAGAGAGAGAGAGGGTAGAACGATAGCGGGCAAAGAGAGAAAATCGTTTTTCTCTCGAGTGCAAAATAAGACCTTCCTCTCTTTCTCTTAGCCCCCGTCAATTGCGCACTGGGCAAGCTTAGCTTTTCGTTTTTTCGCGCGAACTTTCTTATACAGTCCGTTTGGGGCAGTGGAGCAAAAAGGCGAGGGAGCTAGCCCGCGCGCAGCCGGGCATCGACTAAGTTTCCAGCTGGAAAAGAGAGCGCTACTCTTTCGCATCCTCCCCTTCCTTCCTTCTGCTTTCCCTTAGCTTTCGTCTAACTCACCTCGCGCGCGTTTATTCGCCATCGATTATTCTGCTTCGAGAATTCACCGATCCGATTTGTCGGTAACCCCCCTATCCCCCTACCTTCTCCTTCCCTCCCTCCCTCTTTCGTTAAATACGCGCAAAACTAGCACTCTCAATTAGGGAAAAGCGATCGTTATTTCTCTCATTAAAAAGACAGAGAAAGAGAGAGAGAGAGAGAGAGAGAGAGAGCGCAACGCTCCAAAGGGTTTTGTAGTGAGAGGTCGATGGAGGAGGGGAGGGCGGATGAAGAAAGAGTGGAACGTAATGAAAACACCTCTGGCTAGAGAGATTTTTCTTAATTTACACTCTGCCGCGCTGTCATCCACTTGGCGGACGTTAATTAATATCAGCGACGATTCTTCATCTCCCGCGAGCCATCCACTTTATCCGATGAGGAGCAAGGGTCTCGCTTTCTCAGCTCCTCGTCGTCGTTGTCGCCGTTCGACGACAAGCGCGACGCCATAATCTCTCTCTCTCTCTCTTGGCACGGCGTCGTCCGGATAGCCGATATCCAAGCTGGAACAGCCGAAAGTTGCGCCTTTGTACGCACTCCCGCTGGTCGTCGGTTTACGCGAGCGTAATCCTCCGTTAGTCGTCGGAAGACAGCCCGTCGGACTTTATCTCTGGCCTCGGCAACCTCAAGAGAGTTTCAAGAGAGTTCGCAGGAGGAGCGACGAGAGGGCTGGTAAGGCTGGTGAAATTGCGCATTTTCAGGGGCCGCCGGAGTATTGGCTGAAAGGTCTAGCTGCGCCGAGCCGAAAGTCCAAGTTCTCTCCGGGCCAAGATAGTTACGATATAACTCCATCGATATTTTAGTCCGGTTATTAGGCTTATACCAGCGAGGCTCTTCGGCACTCGGAGCGGCTGAGAGATCACAGCCTCGGACGGTGTGGCTCGCGCGAGAATCCATCGGGCCCGCCTTCCCTACAACTCTCTATCGCAATGATTGCAAGTACTTGGCTAAGTACGTGATTGCCAGCTGAATTTCAATTGGGATTAAGAGAGCAAGTATTGCGGCTATAACTCGAAGCCTGCGACTCTTCTCTTATCGCGTCTCCGCACGGCACCCTGCCTTAATTCCCGAGCAAGAGAAAAACAGATGGAAAAGGGCCAAGAATAGGAGGAGCGAATTAATAGCTCGAGCGCGCGAGCTCTCTCTCTCTCTCTCTCTCTCTCTCTCTCTCTCTCTCGGTTGTAAAATTAACAGCGCCGCTTATCCAGCTCGAGGCAAGAAAGCTCGATGAAAAGGGGCAAAGAGCGGGGATTGTTGAGGCAGCGCTTAGCTTAGCTTAGCACGCGATAAACAGGAAAGCGGATTTTAACGCTAGCTGCGCCGATGAAGACACACTAGACTTGCTTGCCCTCCCAGGAGCAGATTCATGCGGACAAGAGAGAGGCCCTGGCGCGCAGGAGAAAGACCGGAGGATTCCCTAACATCCGTCCTCGGTAAAGGCTTGCCGGCGCCGCCGGCTCTGATCCCTCCCTATATCCTTATATCCCCCCCCCCCTCTGCTCTATACAAACACATAAACATAAACTTGCAAGGGCGTACTATCGGACGTTGATGCTACAGTTGGGCTCTTTGCGCTCCGAGCAGATAAGAAGGGAATAGCGCGCTCTGTGGGCCCCTGCTGGCTGCCGGCTTCCCCTTCTCCCCGAGATAGCCCAGCAGCGTGTCAAGGAATGCCGGCTATTTGTACGCGGCCCCGGACCTTATGCCATTGCTGCGCTTATGCTGCTTCTGCGGCGAGCCTTATCTCCTAATCGCTCTGATAATTTTCCAGGCTGGCCAGATTTCGTTATAGCCGATAATTATTTCAAAGCTCCCCTTGCCCAGGCAAGCGCCCAACGCTTCGATGGACAATTTAAGAGGGCTTCTTTTTCTTTCACTACCATTTGCTTGCGTAATATTATCAGATTGTTAGATTGGATGTTTGACCAAGTTTGTGGCTAACGGAAACTCGAATGGACTTTAAATATTATTGAAAAAACTGCCGATGTGAGAGCTATTAGGCGTTTCAACGGCTATCGATATCCAGACAGCGCATCCCTTTTTTTCACTCGCTGGCGAATTTAATAAAGGTTCTCGCACGTGTAGAAATAATCCTCACGTGACCTATCGTGATGGATAATCGATTGCGTGTATATATCTCTCGTAATGCACAGACAAATAGATGCCCTCTGTATATACTTTTCTATGATTGCCTACCTTATCTCTTTTACCCACTGTGCACGCATGAGTACGAAACTTTGAGTAAATAAATAATCCCGACCAATGTGTTACTTGATCCGTAATCTCTTTCCCTCTAAATACACATACAAGTATATATATATATATATATATATATATATATATATATATATATATATATATACACACACACATATGTATAAATGTATATTTATTAGTTATTCATTCAAAATACAAGGACCTACTGCAACACTTGGCTTCTCGCTGTTTTACTATAAATCTCGCTTTATCCTTCAAATAAATTTTATTTTATCAAGCTCTACTTAGTAGACTCACTTACGTACGTTAATTTATATATTTAAAACTGTAGCGTTCTAAATTTCGCAGTTCTACCCAAAAATCCCAGGACCTTTATTGAAGCATCATAAACACGTCGCAAACGAAGATTTAAGAGAGAGGTAAAAAAAAATAAGCAAAGGACCGATAAGACTAAAGCTTCGCTCGAAATTTGTTTTAGCACACTTGTTTTGGTTCGTTGACACTAATAATAAATTGGTCGTTAGTCTGGCGAGCGTTCATTAGTTGGTCTTTGATCCAGGCTCACATATCCGTTACGAGCAATGTTTAGCAGGTGGCGTGCGAGCATAGATCAATGCGCGATAATCGAAAGGTAAAGGGGAGAGTATCGGATTGATTATGCAAAAGGGGCTCGGAGAAAAGTCTCGTGGCAAAATGATACGGGGATTTATTATGTGGCCTGTTTTCTTTCCCTTTCTCCCGGTTTCTCTCTCTCTCTCTCTCTCTCTCTCTCTTTCTCTCTACACGCTTATATGCTCACCGGTAAATATTATAGTAGAAACAACGGTCGAAGGGTTTCCCGCTCTCGAGAGCTGCACGAAAAGATGGCTATCGCGTACGGGCCAAAGCACACGCGACTCGAGCCCCAGGCCCGCGTGTTTGTAGTATAACGCACAGGTGAGCTCGGCGGCGAACATTGAGGAGGGGAGGAAACGTCGGGATTTTCGAGACTGGTCTTTTTGTAGCTCTTTCGATAAGCGAGGCCAAGTGCCATTTTTTTTTTTTTTTTTTTTTTTTTTTTTTTTTGTCTTTTTTCTTTTCCTTTTTTTTCTTTCTCTTCTCTATTAAAGATAAACAAAGAAAATTTGAAATTTAAGTTTCGAGACTATTTCCGCGAGGCTCGATAGACTAAGGCCAGAGGGAGGAGCAAGGAGTAAAACGGGCAGGTCTAGCGCAATTTATAATCTTAAAACTTTCCAAGATTTAAGCAGTCGCTTAGCAACGCTCTTACTCCGGTGGCAGCAACGTGCTTGTCCAATAAGCTTCACTTCGGATACAATTACCCTTGGCATTCTAACGGTATATATGGGCACTCTGAGCACGGGGGTTTTATATCAATTAATAAACGCGAACTACTCGCGTACTATCCTACACTTGTAGGGAGTATAGCGTCCTCTCTCTCTCTCTCTCTCTCATTTGAACTACTCTGCGATTTTTTCAACCTTTTCAGCAGCTTGCCTACAACTGCCTCTTTCCCACAGCCCCTTCTCGCTGGCTCTTATCGTCAGTAGGGCCTTTCTTTCTGTCTTTCTTCCAGACCAACGGGCTTCTGGAACTAAGGTTTTCTCTTTTTTCCTCTGTCTTCCTTCGTCCCGACTAGAGATTTATAGAGGCGATTATTATCGCAGCATTAATACGCTTATCTGGCCGCTCGCGGATTAGCATTCTTTTTTTTGTTCCTTCGGCCAAATAAATCTTGACGTCTTATTCTCGATGAAACTACGGTTTAACGTTGCTAGCCGTAGCTCCTGCGATGCAATACTGCCCATTAAAATCGACGATAAAATCTCATTGGCCTAATTTATGTGCTGTACACTCGCCTGCTGCTGCCACACGAAGAAAATCACTTTGGCTTTAATCGTCACGAATGAATTATATGCCCGCGTATACGCCCTGCTATACATTTGTTTTCGGTCGTGCGGCTGTCGCTGGTTTTTTTCATTCTACGCGATTAGCATTGGAGTTGCTATTAAGCTCGAAAATCAACTTTGCGCAGGGTGATAAAATAAAGGTAGCAACGGACAGAATGTACATCTACCCGGATGAGCAGAGTCGGGATAAAATAATATTGAAAAAAAATCTAGAAAAAAGAGTGTGTATTGGATGTACTTACGATGCATCTCGATGGCCACTGAAGCCGAAACTGGCAGGCTGATGTTGTTGTTGGATGCCTGGCAGGTGAAGCGCGCGTGCAGATCCGACCTGTCGAGGTTTCTCACGACCAGCGTGTTCCGCTTGACCGCGGGGAACGTGCCCTTCTCCTCCTTGGCGTCGAGCAGTACCTCGTCCCTCCACCAAAGTACAGTCGGCGGTGGACTACCTGCAAGCGTCGCACACCTGTCAGTTATACATCCCACCCTATATGCTCGCTGCTCTTCATCCATCTTTCGGAGCTACATCAACGCGAATGATTGACGTTATTGAATGAATATCTGCCCGTGAGTGTGATTGTGTGTGTATGTGGGCGCGTCCTCGAGATATTTTGCATTTTCTCGTTTTTAGCTATGTGCAAGACTATAATGTTGGTTTAAAAAATGCAATATATATATATATATATATATATATATATATATATATATA
>JAPYYQ010003551.1:0-13371 GCA_030522585.1 Anagyrus pseudococci
TCTTATCATACGCTGTTGCACGCCTTATCCTGCAGCATTCAGAGAGGACACGAGCTCGAGAATGCGAGGTGGATCAGACTCGCAGATAGCAAAGGAGATGGTGCGCTCTAATCAGCTCGATATTCTAAAAAACAATTTTTTGAACCATAAGAGCAGCAGTTGCATTAAATTTGTTGCTCTAAATTAGTACATTATATACTAATTTACAACATTACTGAAACTTACATCACACGCGGCCGCCGTCATAAGTCGCTGCTACTACTTCAGTGCGATTAAAAAATTAGTTAACGTGGCAGCAACTACTGCGATTTACTTAAAAAATAGTATCGCCAGTCGCGGGTAAGACTACCGTCGTAAGTCGCCGCTAATGCAAAAAAAAATTTGATTAACGAGCCGCAAGCGCGGCATCTGGGAAATAAAAAAAATAAGAAAAAAATATCTAATAAATAGGTTACCCATTGTCTTAGGAATTAGAAAGTAACGAGCTCTTGAACGCGAGAGAAGGATCAGACTCACTGATAGCGAAGGAGATCGCGCACCGTTCGACGCTATTTCAAAGTTTAAGACGTGAAGTTATCGACATCCCAGTTAACATATTGTCCGTTCGAAACGAGGTTAATCACAGACACAAAACTTCGTAAATGCTTTTTCCTTAATTATGACGACATAAAATAACTCGTTAATAGTACAGATTGACTATATTTAACCTCTACTTTCATTTAAGGAATAGATTCCTTCAGCAAAAATAATCAAGGAGAAAGTTAAAAAAAAATTATCTTTTGAATTATTTATTAAATTGCTTATCTGAGCTTGCCAATCGATTCTACGGCTCGAATTTACCTTAGTATAGCATTTTCAGACTCAAGTGCTTTATTTGAGTAACCGAATTTATCATTTAAAGTTGTTTCATCCTTATCTTGTCTGTCTGTATTCACCGCAACGAGGTACAGAGTTTGGAGGACCTCTTGGATCGGGCCGTGGAGGTCGAGAGGCTGATCCGGGTGAACGGCACCTTCCGTGAACCTCCGTCACCGTCCTACTTCACGTTCGCCGAGTCGGCGGCGGGAGACAAGGCCCGGGGACGGGAGAGCGGAAGGGGATCTCCCAAAGCAAAGGGGTCTCCCAAGGCTAAGGAGACCCAGGCGGCGAATGCCAGTAAGCCCGTGACCAAGGTGGCTAGTGTGAATCTGGAGACCACGCCGAGCAACCAACCCGACATTGCACAGCTGTGCAAGGCTGTCGAGTCGCTGGCGGCGAGTCTCAACCAACAGCTATCGAAGCCAAAGGGACCGACGTACACCAAGCCCGGTCTTAGAAAGACGGATACGGAGGCCCAGTCCACGCAAGGAGGACCCTCAGGAGGGCAAGGCCAACGGCTAGGCCAAGGACTGGCCCCGAATCAGGCGCGGTCCGAACCGCGGCGGTGTTTCCGCTGCGGTTCCTCGATCATTTGCGGCGAGATTGCCTAGTGCCAGACGGACAACTCCCCAGGTCGGTCTCGGGAAACCGGACCAGAAAGAGTGAACGAGGTCACTCTTTCTCTGGCCAAAGAGACCTCGGTGGCGTGCTCAGTAGCCACAGTGGAATGCCTGGACACGGGGTGTGATGGCATGGAGCTGTCGGACCAGAGGGTCAGCGAAGAGGCCCCAGCTGAAGCATCGGAGTCACGAGCTCGATGGTGGCTCCGATTCCAGGTCGCAGGCTTCGAGCTCCGAGGTTTATACGACCGCGGAGCGTCCAAGACGGTTATGGGAATCATCGGCCTGCAGCTGGCAGGCGCCTGTGGCCGCTCCCTTCGGGCAGAGTTTGGCAGAGGAGCCCGAGTCGCTGACGGTCACTACGCTCGCGTGGCAGGGTACGTGACCTTACCCTTCGAGGTAGCTGGCATGAAACAGGATGTGGAAGTCGTCATCATGCCGGATCTAGATGCTAAGTGCTACCTCGGGGTAAACTTTATCCGGGTGTTTCAAACGGGTCACGACCCGGTGAAGAACTGCCTTACGGTGGGAGATCTCGAGATTCCCCTTGAGGTAGCGGGAATGGAGATGACTGGTGATATGAGCCTCTCCGCCGTCGGCTTGACCGACGTTTCTGAGGCTGAGAGGCGGCAGATCGACGCGGTGGTCAATAAGGCGCTAGATGGCTCGAAGGTGGGATCGGGTGTACGTCGTGGGCGACGCACTCGATCGACGTCGGAGATGCCAAGCCGATCAAGCAAAAGCAGTATCTGGTGTCTCCGATGATCCTCGAGCAAATGCACCAGCAAGTCGACGACATGCTGGCAACGGATGAGCAAGTCCAGTCGTGATGGTCCGGAAGAGCAACGGGAAGTCCGGTTCTGCATCGACTTCAGGAAGGTCAATCAAGTGACGAAGCCAGATGCGAGCAACGGGAAGTCCGGTTCTGCATCGACTTCAGGAAGGTCAATCAAGTGACGAAGCCAGATGCTGATCCGACGCCTTACATGGATGTAATCCTAAGGAAGCTCCAGAAGGCAAAGTACATCTCGACGCTAGAATTAGGAAGTGCCTACCACCAGATTCCGCTGGAGGATAGCGCTAAACCGATCACTGCGTTTGCGGTCCCTCGTCGGGGACTGTATCAGTTCAGAAGGATGCCCTTCGGTCTTTGTCAGGCAGGCGCCACTTTCCAGCCGCTGATTGACATGGTTAGCGAGACTTTCGAGGAGCATGTCAAGTTGTTCACCCGCGTCCTTAACCGGATCAAGGAAGCTGGTCTCACGATCAATCGCGACAAGTGATCAATCGCGACAAGTGCGTATTCTGCGTGCCTGAAGTTCGGTATCTGTGAGTCCTAGTTAATCGCGAGGGGTTCAGGCCTGACCCCGAAAAGATTCAACTGATTTTGGACTACCCAGCTCCTCGGAACTTGAAGCATCTCAGACGATTTCTGGGTATGTCTTCTTCGTACTGGAATTTCATGCCGGACTTCGCTTTTATTGCGGAGCCACTTACGCGGCTAACCCGGAAGGAATGTCGTTACGAGTGGACAGATGAGCACCAGGAAGCATTTACGCGGATCAAGACGCTGGTGGCGACTGCTCCCGTCCTGCAAAGACCGGACTTTGAACGAGAGTTTGTAGTCCAGACCGACGTCAGTGGCTGCGGTCTTGGCGCGGTCCTGCTACAGTTCGTGGAGGACCAGGAACATGTCTTGGAATTCGCGAGTCAACTTCTGAGTCCTGCCGAACGCAACTACAGCGTAACCGAGAAAGAGTGCCTGGCGGTACTCTGGGCTGTAGAGAAGTCCCGGCCATACATCGAGGGTTACCACTTCAAGGTGGTAACGGACCACAGCAGTCTGCGTTGGCTTTGCTCGCTTCGAAATCCAACAGGCAGACTAGCGCGGTGGTCCCTCAGGCTCCAAGGGTACAGCTTCTCCGTGGAACATCGGAAGGGGGAGCTGAATCAGGTGCCTGATGCCCCTTCTCGTATATACGAGGAGGAGGACGACGTAGAGGTCGAATGCGTCTTCTGGGCTGAGGATACACAAGACCAGTGGTACCTCAAGGCCTTGGAGGAGACTAGCCTTCGACCCAGGGTCTTCCCCAAGCAGAAGATCGTGGGGGTCAGCTTTATTTATACAGAGTTGACCAGTCTGGTGACGAGTCGTTGAGCGACGACGAGGCCTAGAAGGTCGCGGTTCCTCTGGAAAAAAGAGAAGCCGTGCTGCATGAATGTCACGATAATGCTACCGCAGGGCACTTGGGGCAAGAGAAGACGGTGACCCGGGTTGTCCGTCTGTACTACTGGTCAGGGTATCATGGTGATATCAGCCAGTACGAGCGGACCTGCCTAGTTTGTCACCAGACTAAAGTGGACCAGAGAGCTCCACCTGGCCTTATGGGGAAGCCTTTCGCTTCTTGTCCCTGGGTAGTGGTAGCGGACGATGCTATGGGTCCGCTGCCCAGGATCAAACGCGGGTACGAGTATATCCTGTTTGAGGACCTGTTCACTCGATGGGTAGAGAACCGGCTTGTGAAGACGCTGAACGCCAAGACGGTAGTAGAGGCGTTCGTGAGCGAGGTGGTATTCCGTCATGGGGCCCCAGAAGTGCTCTTGACGGACAACGGCACGGAGTTCAAGATTATGCTTCTGGAAGAGTGTCTTGAAAGCCGGAGAATTCACGTCACGTTGACCCCGGTATACCACCCACAAGCCAATCCCGTCGAGAGAGCAAATTGGACCATAAAGACGATGGTCCGATCGTTCATCACCGAACACCATAATACCTGGGACGAGAACTTCAGCGAGATTATCTTCGCATATAACTCATCGAAGCATAGCGCAACGGGAGTGAGTCCCTTTTTCTTGGAAACGGGTCGTTATGCTCGCGCGACGAGGACCGTCCGCCAGGAGGTGGACGAAGCCGCTTGTCAGGGCTTAGAGAGGGAGTCCATTGACAAGTGGATGGACCGGATGAAGAGATTATCCGGTCTTCAAGATACGGCTGCGGAAAATAACCGGCGTCAAGCTGAAAGAAGTGCCGGTTATTACAACGCGAAGCGTAGAGACGTTACCTACGAGATTAGAGACAAGGTGTGGAGGATAAACAAGATCCTCTCGTTTGCTGCACAGGGGGTCTCGGGTAAGCTCGTTCAAGGTATGTGGGACCTTTTATCGTGTCAAAAAGGTTGGGGTCCAACACGTACGAGCTAACTAGAGAGACTGGTGGGTCGAAAGGCCCTGTGCATGTTGGGCAGATGAAGCCTTACCTCTCCGATCGGTCCGACGAGGCGTCAATCTTGTCGGACCCGCCATCCGGCGAAGGAGATGAGGCTCGACCAACGGAGGGAGTCGACGAGGCGACGAGCGACCCGCCTGAAATAGTTGATGATGCGGAAGCGGCGCGTGCATCGGGGTCCGTAGCGGCGGGGACGGGCCCTGACACGACTCAGAAGCGAGGTCCGGGTCGACCTCGCAAAGATGCGTCGATGAATTCGAGAAGGGTCGTTCGGAAGCGGAGAGGTCGACCTTCGAGGACCGTGCGAGCGGTAACAGCGCCTGTGCGAGCGAATTCGGGTGTTGTTGCGCGTCGGGAACGAGGACGTCCGAGGAAGGTGCCCGCGTCCCAGCCAGCGATTGCGAGCGTGTCTGAATCCGAGGCTAACCTGAATCTTCGTCGTCTGTTGCAGCTTAAGGATGTCCAGCGCCACGGGCAGCAATCCGCTGGAGGATATGCTCCAGGACCTCCTTGCCTGCTACAAGGAGGGCCCTGCATGTGCTCTGGTGCAAAAGGCAATCATCGCCAACGATCGGGCCAAGCAACGGAGGAAGAAGCTCGAGGAGAAGGAGCAAGCCTGGGCCAGGTACGATACCAAGCGTCTTGCCCAAGTGATCATTGAGGAGATCCCCGATGATTTCCCAGTGGACGATGTAGCCGAGGGCGCGGCTTGCGCCTCGGTTGGAACTTTGAGGCCGGCCCCGGTCCCGGAGGTCCCCCCAGCAGCTGCGGCTGCTGCCCCGGTGGTCCCGCAGGGTCCGGCAGAGCCGGACCAGGCTGTCGGAGCAAAGGTGGTGGAGCCGTTGGAGGTTCTCCACCTCCAGTACGAAGAGGTAAGAAGCCTCTTTTGGCGGGCCAAGTAGACCTTGGCCCAATTAGAGGTGGGATACGCGGAGTACCTGCGTACCCACCCGGACCCTGACCTCGGGTGGACTCGCGTCCTGCCCGACGTGCGGGCGGGCTTCACCGCCTTCGAGGAGGCCCGGAGGCAGGGTCTGGCCTGGCGTGCGAAGAAGGCGCGTCGGGCCGAGGAGCGGCGGCAGGAGCAGCGCCGCGCCGAAGAGGAGAGGCGGCGGAACAAGGTGGAGGCCGCCGACCTGCAGGCCAGGGCCCAGCGCCTCCAGCGCCAGGCAGAGGCGATGCGGCGCATGGGGGACATACGGAACAGGGCCGACCTGCAGGCCAGGGTCGACTCCAAGGTCCAGGCCGGGAGCACCCAACGGTGCTTTGTCTGCCAGACCCCCAGGGTCACGAAGACAAAAAATTGTCCAAACCTGGCCGAGCACTGGCAGTACCGGAAGTTGCCGGACGGCCGGTACGAGAGGACCGGCCGTCCGGTGAGAGTGGAAAGGAGGGGCCGGAGGCCCGAATAAAGCTTTTGTACTTTGTCTAATCTCGTGTCTTTTTCCTTGCTGTAGGCTTAGTACCTGTTTTCCCCATCTTTTACAGGTATCCTCGCGGCGAGTTCTCGAGTCGAGTACCTAGGTACGCGACGTCGCGACGTCTGGAAGTGGAGTGTAATGAGGTTTATTTTCCTCGTTTGCCGCGAGGTTGTTGGAGCCACGTTTTGGCGCGTCGGCCGAGCGTAGGGCCATGAGGGCGCGCGGTGAGAGGTCCGCGCGTCGTTGACCTGTGGCGCTCGGGGAAGCTCGTTCTCCCGTGCTACCGGGAATTCTCGCGAAAGCCTCGACTTGAGCACACGGGTGCCCGGCTTTTCCCCGCAATCGTGCCGTTTAGCGTAAGCGAGAGTACGAGACCCTGTGTCCAGGGTAGACGACGAGAAGTGCCGTGACGAGTTGCAGCAGCATCTCCAGGGCCCGACTACACGTTGGGCCAGTTCCTACAGCGAAGTAGGAGGTCGAGGGGACGCCTCGACCCTTTGGCAGCCGCGCCAAAAGTATTGGCCGAGCACCCGGACCGAGGATCGTTCTCGGTCCCCCTTCAACTCCTTTCTCCGGCTTATAAACTGCTGCGTGGCCTCGTTGGCCTTTCGTGCCCAAGGTAGGGCTTTATTGTATTTTGTGCGCTTCCGGCACCGCGATGCCGGACCGGGCCTCTAGAGGGTCGGAGGTAGTCCGCTTACGCGTTCTGTTGTTGCGCGCGACCTTTACGGGGTCGACGCTGGCGAGTGCCGACCTATCCCGTACACATCGACACACACACACACACGCACACACACACATCCGGTTTATTTTTGTAGAGACCGAGTCTCTCTTTCTGATCGAATAAATTCACTGCTTTCTAACTTAAATTCACGCGTTATTTATTTCGGCTCCTTCCCGCTCTATTGCTTTTGCGTTCAACAGGTACCCGCGCAGGCCTTGCCCCGACGCTTCCGCGGGTGTATGCAGCAGAGGCACACACATAGCTGAGTCCCGGGAAGTGCTGTTCTAAATTTGTTGTTTCCGAGCTCTCGTGCGAGCTCGGAAAGTTAGAGGGATTGTTTGCCGTGTGTTGCAGGGCACGACGACCCTGTCGACTTTAGGGAGGCGAATAATCGCCCCATAACAAGATATTATCACGTGCTTCAAAATTCAATAACTTAATATGAACAAAAATTATAAAAATTTATTAATTTAGTATTTATTAACATTTAAATATGATGGAGCATGTTTCTCACATCTTTGGCCTTCAGCTTATTGGTAGCCTGAATAAGGTGAGATCCCAAATATTCGTGTCTCTTTTCCCTCAATGCTGAACACGTGCAGAGAACGTGAGACGACGTCTCCTTTTCCTCTCCGCAGTGTCTGCAAACTGGGTTTTCCGCTAGGCCCATTCTGTGCTTGTAGGCATTCAGGGCACTACTGTGTCCCGTTATTATGCCTACCAGCGTTTTTGCCTTGACTCTGTTTAGCTGAAGGAGCTCTCGGGCTAAATCTTGGAATCCTGAGCCCTCGATGAAGAGTTCAGTTTGGCGACAGCCATTAGTTTCTCTCCTTCTGATTTTATGTTGGTTCCATAGCCAATTTTGTACGTGTTCTCGTAATCCAGTGTGACACATTCCTGTCGCTGACTCTAGTCCCCGCATATCCTGCCTAGCTCCTAGCCTGGCCAGGTCGTTCGCAATGCGGTTGCCCTTGATGCCAGCGTGTCCAGGTACCCAGACAAGTTCGACGGTTCCCTTTTCAGCCAGTCGATTAAGAAGTGTGTAACATTCCCAAGCTAGGTTTAACTTTGTCTAATCCAAATTCAGAGATGTTAAAGCAGTTCTGCTTTAACATCTCTAAACTCTTTTTGCACACTTTTTCCTGGGTACGAGTTGCCTCCGCCTCTAGGATGCAGTATCTGCCCAGTGGTATCGTTAAGCCTCTATTACCGCGGCGTTTATATACCCCCGCCCCTGCTCCCTTCCCGTTTTTAGCCCCATCTGTGTACCAGATGTCGTCGTTCTTTGGCAGTTTAGCCTTGTCCAAAGTCCAGTCTAGTTTGTTTGTGAGGCTAACTTTGTATCTCTTATCGAAGGGGGATCGGGCGTTGCTTCTGTCGGAGTGCATCTCAAGGATACCCTCCTTAGTGAGCGCTCTTGGAAGCTTTGATAAGCTTTGTGTTTCCTCTCCAGATAGTCTTATTCTGTGCAAAGCCAATGCTGCTTTTGCTACTAGAGTTTAATCCAGGAGTGGAATTCCTGCAAGCACCTTCATAGCCTTGATTGGAGTTGATTTGTTGGCTCCGGTGATGCTTCTCAGAATCAGGCCCCAGAGCTTGTCCAGTTTTTTGAATTCTGTTTTCAGCTTTACTCTCTCCCACCAGACCAGTGACCCGTAGGTTAGTCTAGGCCTGAGTATTGCTTTGTATATCCACTTTATTGTGCTTGGTTTCAGGCATCAGTTACTACAAATGGCTCTTCTTAGTTGCAAAAGCGCCGCTGTTTCCTTGGAACATTTCCATTCTAGGTGTCTTTCCCAGAACAGTTTACTGTCCAGAGTGACCCCCAGGTATTTTACCTCAGAGGTGAATTTTAGTGTCTGCCCCCGAGCTTTAATGGACAGGTTCTGTTCTACTTGTACTTGGTGGTGAACACCATTATTTCCGTTTTAGACCCACTAATAGTAAGCCTCCCACCTCATTGCACCACTTCCATACCGTATTCAGGATCTGCTGTGTCAGGTCTAAGAGCTGCTGCAGAAATGGTCCTCGAACTGTAATTAGCAGATCATCGGCGTATGCAATTACACTTTTGGTTTTGAGTCTAGTTAATAGCTCATCCACTACCAGGCACCAAAGCAGAGGAGAGAGAACCCCTCCCTGTGGGCAGCCCGAGCCGATTGTGCCCTCAACTAACGTCTCCCTTTTTGTGGCAACAAGTTGGCGGTTTCCCAGCATGTGGTCAATCCACTTCTTTATTGCCCTCGGAGTACCGCATCTTCCCAAGGCGGCTTTGATCACCTCTCTAGAGGTGTGGTTGATGACTTTTTCTAGGTCGAGGAAGGCGCCAACTGCGTATCTGCCATTTCCCAACTGGTCGCAAATCAGAGTTACGGCCTTATTCAAGGCAGTTTCCGTTGAGCGCCCAGTTTGGTATGCGTGCTGGTTTTTCTGAAGTGGTTTAGCTTCCAGCACGGTATCCCTAAGGTACCTGTAAATTAATCGCCTGTCAATTAATCGGTCAGGCTGATTGGTCTAAAGTCCATGGTGGACGTATAACCAATATAGCCTGGCTTGGGTATGAATACCACTTTTGTTCCCTGCCACGCTTTTGAGATTGTTTCTAGTGCTAGGCTGGCCCTAGTGATCTTAATGAGCGGGCCCAGGATGCTGTCGTCTGCCTTTTGCAGGAGTGCCAGGTAAATACCGTCTGGTCCCGGTGATTTATATGGTTCGAAGGTCCTTAGAGCCCACCTCATCCTCGCCGGTGTAATAACCTCTTTAGCGAGTGCCCAGTTAATGCTGTTGAGGTAGGCAAAAGGGAGGTAGGCTGATGCAACAATTACACGGCCCATTTCTTCTAGCGTGATAGCGACAGCCATCAGATTCTCCGTGGATTATTCCCACAGGGGCGTGGTACTGATGTTCTTTACTATAACGCCAGCTCTAGGTCTGTCGGTCTTACTGCTTATGAAACAAAGAAGTCCCTCCAGTCCCCTTATTGCACCGCGTACTAACCAAGATTTCTGGATTAGTGCCATGCATGTGTGCATCTTGGCCAGACTCCTCTGTAATGTGGCAGAGACGTCCTTGCTCCAATGCAAGTTAATTTGTGTAACTGGTAGACGTGAAGTGGCCATGGTGGAGCCACCTCAGCGTCTCCCTCTCCATTCTGGCCCTCCCGCCCTTGTTCGGTCAACTTGGAAGTTAGCCTTTCGAGGTGGTAGAAGGGCTTGTAGGCAAGGTCTTTAAGAGCCCTGGCTTGAGGCCCCCAGAACCCGGAGGACATCGCCTGGTTCCTTATTTAAGGGGACCCAAACGGTGGCCTTTACCGGTCTCTTCAGTAGGTCCACCCCTCTCCCCCCACCGACCTTGATTTTTGACCCCGCCAAGGCAAGCGTGCATGACTGTACAGCCACTCTTTGGATGCCTGGTCATGGGCGATAATGATGAAGGATGTCCTACAGAAGGACGTCGCGAGCCTCGGCTAGCTGTTGGCTGGGGTGGTCTTTATGGTCTCCACAAAGGCCCCCCTGAATCTCGAGAAATCCTTCTGTGTAAGGAGGGTCTCCGTATACTCCTCCACCACCGCTACCACGGTTAAGGGGTTAGCTCTCTTGGCAGCCGTAAGTCCCGACCCTCCTCCGTTAACCACCGAGGTGTTCCCAGACGGGGGTACGGGAGCACGGTTGTCCTCCCTGGGTTTCTTGGACACCCTGCCTGTCAAAGGGGGTGTCTCATTAGAGGACAACCTCCGTTTTGCCGTAATAGGGGTGCCCCCGGCAGGTAGGTTTCCAACGCTCACCGTACTGGGCAGTGCCGCCTCCCTGACCTTCGCCTGCGCTTTTTCTTTGTATCTCCACCTTTGTCCCCCTCCTGTTCCAGTCCTGATGTCCTCAACCCTGTTGGGGCAGGGGCGTCTTTCCCGTTGTCAAAGACTGGGTGTCAGCGGTTGAGCTCATTTGGCCTGCGTTCGCGCCCATCCTTACCGTCACGATTGCGCTTCTCTCGGTGGTAGGGGGGTCAGTGAGCTAAGCTTGTTTCCGACCTCTATGCCCACCGAGGTGGTTGTTGGTTTTGTTTGTGTGGTTGACAAGTTAAAAGATTCTATTTTATTTTCACGAGTATCTAGGGAAGTAAAGGTCCGCCCCCGCAGAGCCCCGGGGGTAAGGTGACTAAAGTACTGCAGGGGTGGCGACAGGTGCCCATGAGGTACTGATTACGACCCTCAGAAACCCCTGAGGGCCAACTAGGCTAATAGGCTCGGTAGCTAACATCGCAGCTTGGGGAGGGGTGCTATTTACCGATTCAGTCACACCAAGCTAGAATGGGGGGCTGCTTCTTAGTTGCGACGGGATTCGATCGCCCTTCCTTGCTCAACTCAGGGGGGTATCGATCCGGGATGTTGACTAGCAGCATCCCTCCATGCACTTGGTGCGATAACGTTAGAGTTGCCTCCACCGTGATCGCTCATTTATTCACAACGCATCGACCTTACCGTTTATAGAGAGGCCCCATTCGCCTGGACTAATCCTTTTAGGGGACCGCCACATTCATGCAAACCATTCATTTTATTCTCTCCGGCCTAGCCAGTTTATAGGGGTGCCTTTCCGCATTCACCCACTCATACATGCAGGTAGGAATCCTTTAGAGCACCCTCCCGCCGCAAGGCTCCCTCACCAACGGCAAGGTCTATCTATCCTAGAGGGAGTTGTAATAAATATTCTTAAAATAAAAATAAGTAAAAAAATTAAAATAGTAATAAGAAAAAAACAAGTACAACAAAAAAAACAATTTTAAAAAATGTAAAAAGAAAAAACCCGTTTACAACAAAATAAAATTCGAAGTAAAACAAAACAAAAGAGTAAGATAATTAAAAAAAACCGTCACGAAACGGGCTACAAAAGTAAAACTTCAAGGGTGTTAAATAAAAAAGTAAAATAAAAAAGCAAATATGTATCACAAAACCAAAATAAAGAAAAGAAGTGAAACCAAAAAATTTAACTTAACTGAAAATTCATGAAGTTTTACCCCAATGCTTATATACACCTTATTTAAATTTGGGGTAAAACTTCATGAATTATGATTTGAGTTAAATTTTTGGTTTTACTTCTTTTTTATTTTGGTTTTGTTGTACATATTTGCTTTTTTTATTTTACCTTTGTATTTAACACCCTTGCAGTGTTACTTTTGCAGCCCGTCCTGTGACGGATTTTTTATTTTTTCTATTTTTTGTTTTTCATTTTCTTTTGTACTTTTTTTCCTTTTATTATTTAAACTTTTTTTCCTTTTTTAAATTCTTTTCACTTTTTTTATATTACATTCAGAAGCACTCGATAGAACCTTTAAAAGGATACGTGACTCACTTGTGAGTGCCAAAAACGTATTTTTTAAGTTAAATGTTAATAAACATTTATTAAATAAACAAATATAATTTTTGTTTGTAACATATTGTATTTAGAAGCACGCGATAAAACGTTGTATGACTTGCTTATGTGCGTTAAAAACGTATTTTCTAATTAAATGGTTAATAACAATTAAATAAATAAATTTTGATATTTTCTACTTTCATTAAGTGACGTAAGATATGTTCCTTTAAAACGATGTTTCGTGTTTGTAAACGCTCATGAATTATTCATAATTGTTTATTAATAATTAATAGAATAAAGAATAATAATTATTTATTCATTATTTCTTAATTAAGCAAATAATTTATTTAAATTTAATAAATTGTATTGTTTTCATATTAAAGCTGTTACAGCTTATATAGGAAAAAAGTTTTTGAGATTCACAAGCGCTATTAGCTAGGTGGAGATGATTGCTGCCTACTGATCTCGAGGTTGAGGGTTTCATTCCCGCTGGAAACTGTTTTCTTTACAGTGTGTGATAGATTTTCGTTTCACTTTTTCGTTACATGCTAGATTTGAGCTCTCAAAGGTTACTCCCATCCGAACGTACCTAACGCGCCCAAAAAAGTTTTACTTCAAAAATAAATAATAAAAATTTAATACAACTCAAAATTCATGAAGTTTTAGCCCAAATTTAAAATTGAGTGTAGCATTGGGGTAAAACTTCATGAATTTTAAGTTGTATTAATTTTTTATTATTTGTTTTTTTAATTATTTTATTCTTTTGTTTTGTTTTACTTCGAATTTTATTTTGTTGTACTTGTTATCTTTCTTTTGGCTTTCTCAAAGAGAAAGCTTTGTAACGGTGAAAATTTTCGATTACATAACTTTGTGTTTTCTTGACGTTGTGAAGGTTTCTGTGTACGAAAACACTGTTTTTAGAAAAAGTCTGTATGTATGTATATTTTTTTTTTAGGAGAGGAAATGCATTAATGCACGACGCGGGGCTGGTGCGACAGTGTGAGGCCTTTGGTGGAATGCAAGCCAAAGGCATACTCACTAAAACCTCTCCTTTGCCTCCAGACAATCCGCCCCGGAACCGCGTTAGCATTACTTCAGGGAGGGGTCATTTTTGTGGACCATACGGTCCCCACGGCGCATGTGACATTCTGACTGGGGCCCATTCCAGTCAGTG
>JAPYYQ010003552.1:0-12843 GCA_030522585.1 Anagyrus pseudococci
CAAAGAGCAATTCAGGCCCTACCTCTTTGGCCGCAAGTTTACAGTAATTACGGATCATGAGCCACTCAAGCATTACCACACGACGAAGAAGCCAGATCTGCGCTTCAACCGGCTCAAAGCAGAGCTCAGGGGGTACGACTTTGACGTCACCTACCGCCCAGGCGTATCTAACAACGCCCCTGACGCCCTGTCGCGTAATCCCGTCCTCAAAACGGGAGAAGTCAACCCAGAGTTGCCCCGCGTAGATCTATACCGCCTGGCGGATCTGCAGCAAGAACAAGGAGCGAATGACAGCGATGGACCGCTGGCAAGAGTATTCGTCACTCGGGCAACCAGTAAACACCGGGAACTAAACAAGTCAAAGAAAATTAAGATCTTTGATCCGGAGGAGCCCAACGTTTCTAGAGCACGCAAGCTGCGTCAAACTGAGCCAGACAATGCGTTCGACGGCGATGCCGAAACGGAAGCGGATCACGCTAACAAACATGACAACCAAAAGGCGAAGCCCTCGCGCAAGCCTAAGCGTATGCTGAAGAAACGGGGCGAAACGGCGAAAAGCAGGGCCTCTAGGAGAGCGGCAGCGAAAACCGCCAACGCACCTACTTTAGCGACAGAAACTGAGCCGGTCATCTCGCAAGGGCCAACCAACGAAAAGCTAGCCAATCTAAGAAGGAGCGATCGGCTAAAGACAGGAGTAAAGGTGTCGAGCACACCATTAATCCCGCCACAAGCCCCGAAGGTAACGACCGCTCGCAAGAAAAAACCAGCTCTCCTCAGAACCCTCAACAGACCCCCAAACGCGAGCGGAGATTCAGAAAGATCACAAAATCATGGGAAACAGACCAGGATGGAATCTGGGATATTGTCAACAAAGCGCTTGGAGGCCCCAAAGCCAGGCTCACCGTCGACATTGAAAGCAGCGTCTTTGACGGGAGCAAAGGCGTCACGCTAAAAATCCGATCGGAAAGCAACGAAAACCCCGACGACTTGAACGAGCCAGCGCTCTCCCCCAGTCTGCTAAGGACGCGCAAGGAATTCTACAGCATTGCTGATGTAGTAGTAAGCCCAGGCAGCTCTGAGGAAGGACTCGGAACACGAAAGAAAGGTACAGAGACAGGCGACGCTGACTCAGGGTCAGGACGAGCATCGTCGATACCCATGGAATTCGACAATAATCCGTTTGGCAACAACTCAGGGACCCCGATTTGCGTTACATACAAGCAAACAGAGCAGTGTGCTGCACCTGGCATCCGCTGGCAGCAAGTTAAGGACATTCCCTCGGATTTACCCGGAAACTGCCTATTCTACTTGGTCAGCTGGCTTCTCGAGCAAGAGGTCCCGCCGTTAGAAATGCGCAGCAGACTGAGCAAATTCAAGTACATCAATAAGTGCGACGAAAAACAGGAAACACTCAACATACTCTCGTCAAGCTCCGAGTTTGGGAACAGCGACTTCGTATACTTGATTGCGAAGGAGTACGAGGTAAACATCTGTGTGCACTTCGGAACCCTAAAGGGCGACTATATCTACAGCCACTTCGCGGGAAAGGAAGAAGACAGATTCATTCACTTGCACCTCGAGGGAGTACATTACACCCCTCTGATCCCAGTCGAGGACAACCCCGAGAAACCAAAGAGGAAAACGAAACCTATCGTCGAACCGAGCGATGACGAGCCAGAAAATAAGAAGCCAGGAAGCAATCCTTCGGGTGAGCCTCCTGAGCGCCCGGCACCGAACGATGACTTAAGCGGAGCAGACTCGCCCGACTCAAATCGCAACTTTGACGCGGGTGGCGACAGCGACGGCGACCTCAACAAAGGAGTCTGCGATTCCGGCGAAGAGAGTTCCGGCGATGAAGGAGTAGCGATTCGTGCACCGGCAGCTCTTGCACGCCACATCGTGCGGCGAGGTAGGCGCTCTCGATAAAAGCCTCCATGGGCCCCGCCTGACGGACAAGACCCACCCCCGTTCCAGAAACTGCGGAAGATCGAAGAGCACCCTTTTAAGTACGCTGACAATCTTGTGTTTTTAACAGTCACAGATAGCGTGCCCCATACAGAGGTCATCGATGCGCTCTTGGAAGAGGTTACATCAATGCCGAGGAAATGGAAGAAGAGGAGAAAACCGTGGGCGAGGTGAAAGCAGCCAAGGCCAACGGCGTCACAGTGCTGAGAGTGTACATCAAGAAATTTTACGGCGTCACAGTGCTGAGAGTGTACATCAAGAAATTTTTTGATGACACGGCGCTGTGCTCAGAAATAAAAAAGGCGATTAGAGCGATCAAACGTATGATCGCGGCGCAAAAGTTGAAAAATGTATCAGTTATACGCGACCTTGCCATCATGTCCATTTCTCAATGGCAGTATTTTGCTGAGCAATTCGACGAAATTTTTAGGGATGAGGAGCTCATAGCTGTACTACTCATGAACAATCTGCCAATACCACCAGTCGCTGACAGATACACAATCATCAAGGAGTATCACGAGTCGACGAATAAAAAAAAACCTAAACCCCACACCCCCCCCCCCAACCAACCAACACCCACAAAGAACTGCTCAAGCCGAGAAAAACCGTAGTTTGCTTTAATAATACCGTAACCCTAGTTCAATGGTCATCAGTAATGGATCCCTAGATCCATTTTCCGCAGTCCCCGGGCGCATGGACCGCGATGACATCGGAAATCACACCCGCGAAGCGAGGGAAAACACAGGGCGAGGCTCCAACCCATCGAACATCTGTGAGCACGCGAAAATTACTCAGGGTCATGCGAAAGGGCAAGCCCTGGGCAATCATCGCACGTGCGTTAACTAACAGACTAACCCCCCTCCTCCCCCACATACACACTAGCGGCCATTTGTAAACTACAAAATTTAAACTTGTAAAGCCTCACCCCGATGTTGGTCACCCTTAGAGCAGCAATAACTTCCACCGCGTAAATTGATTACAATAAAACCGCCAACCAATCTCAACTCTCGCACCGAATACCTCTTGCAACACCTCGCGACTAACAATCACCCGTCGAACCCTCTCCATCCTCATCTACATCCTTGCCGGAGGGCTAATCCTCACCATAATAGCCCTCGTTATTGCATGGAAGTGTCTCGCCAAGAGGGTGGCCCCGATATTAACCGCTCTGAAACTCCTTACAGGTACTGACGACAAAAGTGAAGCACCAGCCCAACAGCCGTGCCAGCGCATGGCCTTGACGTAAGGCCATGCGCTGGCACGGCCATGGGAGTGATGCTGCAGCCCGCAGGCCATGGGCCACAGCAGCCGCACCGACTATCACCCCCATCAGACTACCAACAGCATGGCCATTGGCGGCCCAAGCGCCAGATACTACTAACCAGAACTAACTTTAGCATAAAACATAACAAATAATACCAACCTTATCAATAAGAGTCAACGATCTAACCTTAGAATTAAATCACAAACTTCATTAGAACTCACACTCTTCGCCGGAACTCTAGTAGATTAAGTACACACAGCATACAACAAAAATACACAACGCACCACAAACACACATACATACACACACACACACACACACACACACACATGCAAACACATAATAGCAAAATAAGCCTAGACTTAAGACAACCCAGAATAAACTTTTGTAAACTTCTTGTAAGGGGAGAGACCTGTTCCGCGCATATTAACAAGAAAACAACACAAACACCCACTGCATCACCACACCACTCGCGCCATAAATGTAAAGGAAAGACGGGAGCTGAAATAAAAGAAAAAAAATGCTCTTCCCTCCTTCCTAAACCTGACACATGAACCACACAGAAACCAACAGATAAACATTGCTCTTGAGGACAACAGCATCGCAGCCTCGGACGTGTCACGGGCGGGGCCTAGGCCCGACTAGGGGCGACTTGGATCATTCAAATTGTTATTAATAAATTTTAAATAAGTTATCAAAAAATTAATAACATAAAACTTTTAATTTTCATTCAGTATAATGCGAAGTGCTAGGATGTTACAAGCAAGAAGCTGACTCTAAACCTCGATCTTCGCAGAGATTTCATCGGCTACTTCATCATGGCTACTGTGCCCCAAGCTATACTCGGAGCAGATTTTTTAACTAAACATGGTCTGGTAGTCGACCATTTCACAGACTTAAGCACTTCTGGCTCGCTGGTTAAAGCACAGCTTCACTCGGTATCAGCAATCAAAACACCGGGCAAGCTAGACATAGACAAACGGTACTTACCGTGTTACTGGCGAATATTCTCGACTTAACGCCTGCACTGTGCATGATCGGTATCCTCATCTGTTCATCGAAGACATCTTGCAAAAAAGCGAAAAATAACATTGAGAAAACTGCTATAATGACTTTGTTTGGCTTCTTAGAGTTTTTGGTGACGTTACTAGGTCTGCGCAACACATCTATCGATGCAGCGCACCATAAACCACGTGATTTGCAACCTACAATACGCCAAGGCCTACGTCGACGATATTATTGTCGCTAGCATCTCTCACATACAACACTTGGAACATATCTACCAGTTATTTGACATCCTAAGGGAAGTTAAGCTTAAGGTAAACAAGGAGAAGTGCATCAAGTGCTTTCCTAAGCTCTATACCTCGTCAACTTAGACTCTGAGGACGGTTTTCAATCACCGCCGGCCAAGATCGAAGAAATCAAGGTTTTCCTAGGCCTTTCAAAGCATCGGAATTATGCAGATTCCTTGGCATGCTTAATTATCACCGTCGTTGCATTTAACATGCCGCGGAACTCCAAGCGCCCTAGAATGACTTGCTTAAGGGAACTTCTAAGAAGAAAGCATTCATCAGTTGGTCATCAGAAGCGGAGCAGGCATTCCAGCGCTGCAAGGAAAGCATCGCTTACGCAGCCAACACTACTATCCTTAAGCTGGACGCGCTACTTGCGCTCAGAACAGACGTGTCGGCCATAGAAATCGGCGCGGTTTTGAAGCAACAACAGACAGACGGCTCTTGGTGTCCGTTAAATTTCTTCTTACAGAAGCTTAACGAAACACAACGCAGATACTGTATTTACAACAGAAGTTGTTAGCGATATACGCGCGTCCTAGGAGGATGCTCCTTCGTTACCTTTAGGGATCATCGCCTGATAGTCCACGCGCCGGACCAGTGCTGTGACAAAGCATGACCTCACCAAGCTCGTCACCTCTGGTATATACTGCGTTTTAACACTAAGCTGATGAACACCCCAGAAAAAGACAACGTCGTCACAGATGAGCTGTCCACATCACTCGACAGCCCGGTAACTTCGGCGCCGCAGCAGGAGATTAACTTGCCTACAACAGCCTGTCAACCTTACTGGATGCTAGGACCATCGCCAAAGCCCAACCCAGCCAAGCCAAGCCAGCGACGAGAAGATTCATATCCTCAGATCCTACTTCAGTGTCAACCTGCAACAGGTCACCCTCGACAATCAATTCGTCTAGAGCGACATCACAAATAGCATCGTCAGGCCGTCTTTGCTGACAGCTTTTCGACGCACTGCCTCCGACGTCGTCTACGGCCTGGCCGATCCAGGGGTTTGGGCTACCGTCAGAACCTTGGATCAATAATTCGTACGCAAAAACGCCTTGTAGTTGACTCGCATGTGCGACCCTGCCAGCTTCCCAAAGAGAGCCGCCACAACCGATTGGTCCTCGGCAGATTTAATAAGCCGAACAACCTTTTCAAGCACCTGCACATCGACCTCGTCAAGATGCCGCTGTTTTCATTCACTGGCCCATGGCTATTTCTAACATTACGGCAGCCATTATCGCAAAGGCTCTCGTAAACAATTGAATAAGCCTGTTCGGCAATGTGAATCTGAGCTTTTCAAGCAACTTGCAGATCCTTCGAGTCAAGCTGATTCACACCACGTGCTACCACCGGCAGTCCAGGTGAGGCGGCCGATAGAAAGTTGAGGCCCGCCTATTCGGCAGAACCGTTCCAGCGGTGTTCGCATCTGCACGCGCTGGATCCACACGTGATTACGCGTTTATCAAAAGTCTATTTTATACTTTTTATTAAATAATAAGTTCTTTAAGTTGTTCGTAAAGTCGTCTTGTTTTTTACAAACATTCATCTACACGTCCTCTTTATAAGATTGCTCGTCTCATGGCAAACCTCACTAGTAGTTCAATCCGAATATCCTAAAGACTCTTCTGGAAAGAGTACATCAACACCACCTGTGAACGAGCTTACTCTCTAATGTATACTTTGTATTTTTCTAGAAAAAGTCCAAGCCTTGCCATGCGCAAAACTTCATTCAAGCTCTCCTTTTTTCATTATTGGAAGAAGAGCTTCTGGCATAATGTACTGGCGTACTGTTAAGGGAGTAAGACCTTAGACTTCAGCGCCTTTTAAACTCGGGGGTCAAATACAAATTGGAATCCTTTTCGCTCTTTAGGAGGCGGCTTTTTAGACTCACTGTTTATAACTGTCACAGATACTTCATACTCTCACTTTTATATTCTATACTTAATTCGTTTGTATTTAACTACTTCAATAATCTTCTTATTCGCAATATTTATATTAAACATTGTAGAAAAAGAAGACTCTCCTCGATTTCTCTCTTTCACTCCATTTTTTCAGCATTCCTTCCACTTCAGACTTTCTATGAGTTAAATACTCGTCCTGACGTTCTTTGTAATTCCTCTACCCTTCCCTCTTTATGAGCTTTTTCCCCTTCTTAAGGCTTACCTTCTTTTCTCTGTCGACTGATTTTTTGACTCTTATTTTTCACTTTTTTGCGCTTCTTGTTCAATAAAAATTTTTGCCTTTAAGGAAACTTTGCGTAAGACGATAAGCGGTTTTTGTAATGCATTTAACAAGGTGTTTCACATATATAAAAGTAGCGTTGTACATGCTAATGCTTCAGTAGCGGAGAATTTATTATTATGCTTTCTTGCGAAGTGATTAAATTCGAATGTAATACAATTAAGGAGTCTTGCCCGCGTGATTTGACCTCGTATGCTGCCGTACTTGTAAGCTTGAGTGTGTGGGACATCGAGCTGAGGCGAATGTCATGTCTTTTCGGAGGGGGATAAGGACTTTGCATCACTATATCCCAGCAGGTAATTGTTGGACTTCGTGCAAGCGTTAAGGGTTTTTTCTGTTGGCTTCTGTTACAAAAGCCACGCTTTTTCGATCGGTGGGCCCATGTAAATTAGACTCGAAAACAAACCGCGTGAAATTAAGACGTCACAGCTCCTTTTTCTTGAGACATCGAACTTAAAGGTTCGTCTAATTCTACGAAGTTGCGGAGTGCTAGTATGTCATGAGTTTGGACACGTTGCGAAGGCTTGTACAAACGGGGATAGGTATATGCGAATAATGTGCGGTAAATTATTTGAGTAACGAATAGCTTCTAAGCCAAGTTAGCTAAACAGTCAAACTCTGCTTTAGACAGAGAGTTGTGTCCGACATTGAGGACACGTATTAAGAGCAAGATTTCGACCTTGATTATAATACCTAGCGCAACTTCTTAACTGAAGGTCGCATACATTCGTGAGTGTCACTAGGCACTGAGCTTTTCGATACGCGGATAATCATTGCTAGACGTGGTATCAACTTTTCGTGCCATCGATACGGCTGAGTATCGATGGCACTTGGGGTTTAACCTGGTCCCCCGTAACCGGCCTAAAATCAAGTCAAGCATGAAATCAAGCATGAGATTAATAGCTTTTACAAATTGAGGTTCACTAAGAGTAGTACTCGGACACAGCTTTGAGTTTTGGTAATTAAATTTGGGCTGTAAAGAGCTAAAACAGAGGTTGCGCTCCTAGACTTAGTAGATGCATTACCAGTTTATTTGTTAGCGCTTCCAACTCGGAGAAACTAAAAGGTTCTTCACGATAGCCGTTCTTATGAGCAATTGCCTATTGATCAACACCTTTTCTTTAATTACGGTCAAGATTCGTATATGCTATTGTCCTTAATGCAGACGTGCTTTAATGCATGTGGGCTTAATGATATAGTCGTTTGTTTTATCTTGCGCTACCTGTTATAATGTCTATTTTAGTCCGAAAATTTTCTCTCCCGAAGTGGAAACAGACAATCATTCGTCCTGTTTTAAAGCGCGCGAAACCTAAAATGCTTCTATATTACAGCATCCTGCTCTTGACATCCGAGTTGCTCAGAACAATAGTGCATCCTCAATTAAATAGCTTTGTTAGCGGCACTGGTATATTCGACAATCTGCTGTCAGAATTTCGCAAAAACTTTAGTAAAAACTCTATTGGTTCTAATCGACTTCAGCAGCGCTTTTGATCTTGTTAATATTAAATTACTAATTGAGAAGTTAGCCTACATAAGCTTCTTTGACATTGCGTGTGATTGGATTCAAGCACTTTTTAACAGCTAGTAAGCATATTTTGTGATTGCTTTATGGAAGTCCCCGTGGTCCACTATTTATTGGTCTTCTCGTGCAGAAAACAATGATCGTTAGACTGCCGATTCCATTTCTATGCGAACCATCTTACTATATATTTATATATATACAAATTTATACGAACCGGTATCAGAGGTTAACTCAATGGTAGAACTACTCAAAGGTACACTTGCTCGTTATTGTTGTAGTAAAAAAACTATGGCATGAAAATCAATAATAAAAAAATGATTGACGCTAAGGTTTTGTGTTTCTTTATCAGGTTTATGACAATGTCATAGCTGACTGTCGGCTACATGATGACCTTGCGCGACCAGTCTAACACGACGACGCGGAGGTATTTACTGCCTTGGTTAATCTGAGAATGTGAACATGGTTAGCTAGTTCATTGATTTACACATATCCTCTTCTATCACCACATACATTTTAACATTTACTCTTTTATGCTTGCAGTTACAAAAATTGTTCAACAAATTGTACATACAATAAATATTTATCTATATATCTATTACTTTTACTCACTACATTCTATATCTCACTTTTACACAATATCTATCTATTTCTTTTACTAACTATATTCTCTTAGACTGTTCGTAATATCTAAAAATGGATCGATATTAAACTATTGTAGAACTGACATGTTATGGCAATTATATAAGTAACTGACATCATAGACTGTAGAAAACTATTAATATGTAAAATATATCTATAGATATTAGTATAGAGTATATTGAATTATTGTAGATATGCACCTTTAATAGATAATGTACAGTATCATCAGTACTCTAATAAAATGCAAATTGCAAGACGGTCCAATCTACCACCAGTACCAAAAACATTATTTGAAATGAGTGAAACTTTAGCTGAATACACTCCTATGGCTGCGTTTTACAGAGGATGTGCAACAGCTGTTGATGGCTCAATGGGTCTCATTTTTATTACTGATGTGATGATGGAAGCTCTGTCAAATTGCACGCAATTATTTTGCGATGGCACATTTAGCGTATAATTCACAACTTATTACAGTATCTTATTATTATAAAACTTATTATAATATAGCATATCTATTTACAGATAAGACCAAGACGACCTAAATGTGCCCAAATTTTTACTATTCATTTGAGAAGATTAGCATCAGTAAATATTTTCATAGTGAATATTTATGATACAAAATATAAATAATTATGTTTAAAAATCTTAATATTACAGGGATTTCCAGCAGTTGTTGTGATTTGCAGCTCGCGTAAAACAGTTTTGTATAATGCCATATGGCAAAAATTATTTCAATTGGTACCGTCAATGAAAGATAACATTACAACTGTAACTAGCGACTTCGAGAGGGCACAAATCAGCAGTGCCAAAATCAATTTCCCTAACGCAAGAGTATCTGGATGTCTATTCCATTACAGACAGGTAATTGCTTCTCATTATATTTTATTATATTATATTTATCCAAGTCGAGCATATTATAATCGATAACAATACGAGTAATATTAATTTCATTATAAATCAACGAATAATGTTTATACGTTACTCGGCAACTATCTATGCAACTATTTATTCCCAATTAATTTCTAATCTGTACTTAAAGTAATATTACACATCTAAAAAATTAGAATAAACCCTATCGAAAATGTCGTAGGAAAATTTTGATACGACATCTATTGCAATATAAGGTGAACTAAAAAACTTTCTAACATAATCAACTTGTATTGGGTGTACACCTGCAGTTCTGCAGTACATAAATTAACAGGGTACGATCCAGAAGACATTGCAAAGGGCCTTATGATAAGAGTTATCTCTAACTTCCCTTAATCAGGGTAAGTGAGATTTTATAACGAACTCGAAGCAACATAAGAACTTTAAACGATGGCCGCAATACATTAAATACATGCGAAATATAAATTAAAGTATTATCACAATGTTATAGTCTGGTCGATTACGCCATTGGAAAGGCTGCGTTGGCTTGAACTGCCCGCAAGTAGTAGCACAATCGCAATTAAAAAATGAGTGACCGAAATCTGGATCTGATAATAGCGGAAAAATGTCGCTTACGAGCGCAAAGCAGGCGTAATGGGATGGCGGAGAAGAGTCTGACCAGGTGAACGAAAGGCAATCGAGGATACTCATCTCTAGTAAGAGACCTGATCCAGTAGGAAGCACTCAATCAACCGAATTCCGAAGAGCTAGACGGTGAGAAAGACCGACGAGAAAAGTGAGGCAAAACACCTGCAAGGCAGCAACTAATTTTGACTCAAGTAGCGACGAAAGGAGCGTACCATTATAAGGATAGCGCCCGGAAGGCCGCAAAGACGGCAGCTATACTAAAAAAGCAGGATCTAGTGAGCCTCGAACTGGATGGGAAACAAGAGCCTCTTGAGCGTCCGGGACCTGGGAGAGTTTAAGAAGGGCAAACCCTACCCTACACTCAATCTATCTATCCCATATATCCGAACTACAGGAGAAGCCAAACAGTTAAAATATTGTAGTGGAAAACGGTCTCAAATCACACACACAGTATGGCTTTAGTACCGTAGGCATCGGAGGGGCCCTGGCGTCCCATACCCTATTAACTTCTCGGGACGGTGAGTAGCGCTGCTTACGCTTCAGCTAATGTTCCTGTTTTTTATTCAATTCTGCTGCATATTCCGTCCCAAAGGCAAAGGCTTGTTGTGCACGTTCGGCAAGTGCCTTAATGCCCAAGTGGCAAGTGACTTTTGGATGCATTAATTTCAAGGTCCAAGACTCTCCTTGACTGGAACATGTAAGGGTCTTGTTCAGGGCACCCTAACTTCGCAATCAGCCCACGTGCCGCATACTCCTTTTGTTTGTCTTTCATCGAACTGTCTAGCAGAAGCCGATGATGATGCTTCTTACAATCAGCTACTACGCGAAGCGCATATACACTGCAATACCCTGCTTATCAGGCTTGCAAACGAGAGAAGAGCAACAAAAAACTTCGGAGATATACTGCAATATTTTGAGCGAACTTTTGACAGCCTATATTGCTAACGTGACAGTCGTGGACGGAAGCTGGCACAATACAACAACCTCAAAAAGATAGGTTACATTATATGTGACGTGGTAATCTGCTGGTGTTTCTCAAACCGGCTCTCCCGTCTCAGAATTCAAGGTAACTGTTTTATTAAGACTCGCAGGCTCATTGATTATAAATTCTTACTCGACACCCGGGGGAGAGGAGAATATGGCGCAACTCACATACAACACTCGTCCTTTCACTCGCAAGCACACCACCGAAACTCTCTCACCGCTTCCTCGCGACGCACGCACTTGGACCACGGGGTCATCTCGTCTCCAGGTGGCCCAATTCGTCCTCTCTCCTCAGCTCGACAACCTCGGCGGGTCCAGGAGGGCCTGTTGACAGCTCGTTCAACCGCGACACCAGCTGCAGCTAGAAGCGACGCTCGGCTCCTGGTAGCAAAGCTGGCGATGACTCAGGCAGGGATGATGATGTGCCCTGGCTGTCGACCTGGCGGACGGTTCCAGCCGGCCCCATCTGCTCCCACGCCCGGCTACCTGGCACTTTCAATCTCGTTCTCCGACAAGACTATGCTCTCTCGACGTCAGGCGTAGCTGACTCGCGAACATCGAATTTCGAATGTCGAATGGCGCTTGATGGACCAGCGATTGCTCTCTCGCGGCGGCTCGGGCGGTCTTGGCTCGCCTCGGCCCGTATAGCGCCCTCGTCTTCCCTCTCTCGCGTCCACGCATCCATTCACTCGTTATCGCACTCATACCCATACAAAAAAGAAGATTTCCCGTTACACAACATTACCCTTCAATAGAGGTTAAGGATGATGCAATACAGCCCTAGGATTGTGGTAAATGGTGTTCCTGTTTAGTTGACCGAAGGTAACATTATAGTTTATTTATATCCCCCATCCACTCTCTATGGCGTTTAGACCATTCGTTATTGAAACATCGATGCTATTCAAATTGAGTTCCTGAACATCTCACAATCTTGCAGTGCAACCATTGCTGCCAGTTTAATTAAATTGCAAGGGGCTGCACTATTACTGTCTGCTATAGCAACTACGCTAGCTCCTTAAGGGGACCAGACACTATTAAAGTTTAAAAATGAAAAATGGCTACCATTTTTTTATTTCTTCATGAAACTTTATGAAATTAATTTTCAGTAAACTTGACAATTATAGCTATATTTTAAGCTTTACCAGACTGAATTATCTTTAGAATTGGGTTCAGAAAAAAATGGCAAAGTTTGAAAATTAAAAGTGCTTTGTGACTCGTTTTAAAAACCGCCTTCAAATATTAAGCTCTCTGGATAGGTGCAAAGTATGCTTTGGAAAGGTTTTCTCCATATGAACGAGCGACTTTTTTAAAAAATTTAAAATATCACATTTTAAATCAACATTTGCAGGTGTAAATAATTTTTATTATTAATTTATTACAGAAAACGGTTCATATAATTTTTTTCAGCCACTTAT
>JAPYYQ010003553.1:0-10681 GCA_030522585.1 Anagyrus pseudococci
ATTAATAATTTCTTAAAATTATAACACATCAACATTAAAATTAGCAAAAAGACGCATGACGGGACTCTACATTTCGAGTATATTTTTGTCTTTATCAGTACGTAATTAATTTTTTTAATGCAAACTTACATATGTATTAGTTTTTGATTTCTAAAATATACAATAAACCTTTTTTTAAATTCAGAATAGTCAAAATTAAAAAGGATTCTGAGGGTACGACGTGCAATTTGCTACTTTTTTGAAAATCGCCCGTATAGGAGAATCGAAGAGTTGGCGTAGGTCAATGGCTAGCGTGCTTGTCTCAGAACTATTTTAGCAAGGGATCGTGGGTTCGATCCCCGGTGGCGGATAAACTTTTCGGAATTCTTCAATCATTGGGAATTGATACACAAGACTTGACGGTACAGGTTGTTGATTGATGCACATATGTGAATTTTCTGCGACATTGGTTTTGCGAAAATTTGCAATATATGTGCCGGCGCGAAAGGCTCCATATCAGTAACAGGAATGTTAGAATACTCAGATTGCGAATGGACAGCGACTTACACGAGAACATAGGCAGTTGTCGGGCGCAGATTGTTTCCAAAATTTGTATACGTGTAAGGTATCAAAAAATATTTAACACGCATTTTTTATAGCTGCTAATACGCAAGTTTAGGGGGTCAAAACAATCCTACAAAATCACAAAAAATGATGAAATTGTTTACCTTTTATTTTATTTCTTGCGTTCTATAAAGTAAAAAAATCTTAAAAAATTCATGAGTATACTTTGAAAAACTACTTTTAAAAAGACATTTTTTTTATATCATGTAGGGGTCAATATATCCTAAAAAAATTATTTTTCTATTTGACAACGTTCCTAAGAGGATATCAAAATTTTAATCATATCTTGTAAAATGGGAAAAAATACGTTTAAAATGACATTCGTCCAATTTCTAAATGACTTTTTTAGGCCTGGTAATGGAAAAAACGTCTTTTTAAATTTTTACCTTAGTGGTCATTTTTTCAGACGTTTAAATTATTGAAAGAGTTTTTGAAAAAAACAAAATTAGATCTTAATAATTTAATTATGTTTTCATTCAAGCTAGGAGATAATAAAAGTCTAAATTACATTCTCAATTAATTTATAGTACTAAATAGTATTTATTTTAATAAGATAATTTATTGCACGTACCTACCGTTTATTTTTAACGAATATACACAAATTTAAAAATTAATAAAATAATAAAACACAATACACGTATGATGAAAAAAAATTATTTGATTTCAAATTAATATGAACTTCTTATGGTTAACTTGTTTTCGTTTTTACGTTACTTCTGTAACGTCCACAACCGTTAGGTTAAGTAAAATTTTTTTTCGAACGCTACAGCCTATACTAACTAACCCTAGGATAAAATAGAGATTTACTCACACGTAGATAAACCTAGAAAATAAGTTTAAAGTATCAAGAAGGGATAACTTACTGTCAGTCCCTCTTTATCTCTTACTTTTTCCTTCCTTTTTCCTTTTCTCTTTCCAAATGGGTAATCGGGAAAAAAAAGTTTTTTCCCGATTACCCAGTAGGCCTATGGCACGCACGTATCGAAACGCGCACCTAGGTAGGGAAAACCACGCGCCATAAAAACTCTCTGCGCGCAGCCAAGATACTTCCCTCTTCCTAATGAGACTTAATATAAAAATGCAAACATAACTAAAAAACTATATAACTAAACCAATTTGTTGTAAAAGCGAATACTAATTTTATAGTTAATTGTATCTTTAAATGTACGTTAAAATAATACCAAACGACCCTACCTTTGTAATGGTAATAGAGAAAGAACATAGCATAAGATAACCGATTATTATTCGTAGTTTTACGCATAAAACAAGTTTTATATTATGTAACCAATGTACTCGTTAGAATAATATTAGTTAGATAAGTCTATAATCGTCTTTATATAAACTGCTCATAGAATAAAATATTTCAATTCAAATAACAATTTGTTAAACTAATTGTATAGTTATTCAAAGCAAATTAATCATTTCATTTAACTCAAAATACAAACATCAAAACGTAGAAAAAAACAAAAAATCACAATAACTTTTTACAACGAATTTAACAAAAGTAATAACAATAAAAATAACAATTATTCAGCGAATTTTATCAAATTTAGACTCATTTTAGGTGAAATTTCAAGCAGAATTGGAATAATTTATCAGAATTAAGAAATTGTTGTTAATAAATCTAATTATTAAGAAAAATAGAAATACTGAAAAACTTCGTACTCACACTAGCAAAAAAGCAAATTGCGTGCACCTCTGCCCTGAAATAGCTTCCCCAGGGTACGAAAATAAAAAAAGTGTGTAACGAAAAATTTAACAATTATTAAACCTCAGACGCAGCACACTTTATGTGCTTTTTAACGTCGCACCCAACTCTCTAGACGCAGCCCAGCAGCTCGCGTTTCTCTCAATCTATTCAAACGCAGTGCCAAATTCCGCGTTAACTCTCAATACACAGACGTAGCTCATAAGCTAGCGTCGTTCTCAGTACATTCAAACGCAGTGCAAAAGTCTGCGTTGATTCTGGACGCAGCCCAGCAGCTCGCGTCTCTCTGAACATATTTAAACGCTGTGCAAAAGCCCGCGTTGACTCTCTATATACAGACGCAGGACATAAGCTAGCGCCACCAACATACTCATAGACGCAGCACATAAGCTAGCGTCACCAACATACTCATAGACGCAGCACATAAGCTAGCGTCGCAACTATACTTATAGGTGCAGCCTAATAGCTTGCGTAACTACAATCCATCCAGATGCCGCGCATCAGCTCGCGTCAAAAACCTCACGTTACTTAGTTAGGAAGATACATTCGAGGAAAAATAACCAAATGGGAAACATCGATTAACTTATATCTTTCCCCTTTGCGATTTGTAAGCGAAAGCTTAGGTCACAAAGATCCCGCGCAACTTGACGTGACACTTCCTTATCTTAATAAACGGAAATTATACTACATTGGTTAACTGTTCTGCTTACCTGTTGCAAAAATCTCGGTATTTTTTTATTTTAGTTGCGATGTTACTGAATTACTTAAAACTTATCTTCGGCTGTCGCAAGTCAGAACATTTATAAATAAATAATTTGTCGTGAGCGAAGTTAGTTTAAATTTTATTTGTGCTGAAAACGAATCAGTACAAATAAATAATTAAATAAACTAAAAAAAAATAGGAGTAAATTATTTTTGGTGCTAGTGAATATATTACTTTGATTGTTACATACATTGTAAATTTTACCATGGCAATTGACGTCACAGTTGTAACATCATTGTTATCAATGACATATGATCCGAACAATACTAAAGAAGCAGACTTTCTAGTAAGTGAGGAAGAAAAAAAGTTACACGATGTGTTGGCAAAATTAATTACACAATATAAAGATAACATTGATGTTAATATTGAAGAATTAACAACGTTGTATTTTTGCGATGAGGATGAAATGAATCCAGAAGGTGTTGAATACGAGAAAAACAGCGAAAAAAACAACTGGCCTGTCCATACGAGGAAAAAGATTTCGACTTTAAGTATAAAGAAGATGCGGTTCAATTTTGGTTGAGTAAAAAAAGTAAGCCTCATTCATTTAATACTGTCAAAAACAGATTTAGACATGTAAATAGCGACCGACAACTACGACGGTGGGAAGTGCAAGTTGAAGCAGGAGGTAGTAGATACGAAAAACTCGAAAAAATATCAGAATATGTTCATATGTGCCGGTATAAAGCATGCCCTTAATGAAACTATGAAATCGAAAATAATTGTACGCGATGTAGACTTAAAAAGGTAGCTGTAAAAATGAAAGCTACGGTGGATATGCCCTTATTTAAAGCTTCAAATTGGTGGATAAATGAATTTTAAAAAAGGCATAAGATAGTTTCTAGAAAAATCACGAAATTTGTTACAACATCATCGTTAAACAATTTTGTTGAAATTGAAAACAAGTGTGAAATTTTCAAAACCGAAATAAAGCAATTGCTTACAACGCACGGTGCTGGAAATATCTACAATTTAGATCAAGGTGGATTTAATTTAGAGATCCACAATGGAAGGACATTAAATTTTAAAGGAGCAAAAGAAATAGAAAGCATTACCCAATCACTATCTTCATTAACGCATAGTTACACAATTCAGACTCTTATATCAGCAGAAAGAAAGTTGCTATCACCTTTATTTTTAGTATTAAAAGAAGTTAGTTGAGACTTTGGACCCTGAGTTAGACAAACATTATTTTCACCAGAAAATATATTAATACGAGCTTTTAAATCTGGAAAGCTGTCAAAAGAGCTTTTCCAGACTTTGATACAAGAAGTATTTTTAAAGACTACAGGTAATACGTCCGTGTTACTTCTAAGCTCTTAGAGCGGCCAATGCAAAAATACTGTACAAGAAGTAGTACTAGAAGAAATAAATTTGAAAGTAATGACTATACCTCCTGGTACAACAGGTAAAATCCAACCTTTACATGTTTACGGCTTTCGTTTTTGGAAAAATTATGTACAAAAGTTATCAGACTTGACTCTATTAATAGAATTTGATATTAATCTGAATGAAAGAAATAATATTATAAAAATGCAAACTCTCGTACACAATCAGTTATCATCTCCAATATTCATAAATGCTTCAGGGCCTTCTGCCTCTTTGACAGGAAATCTTCGGGCTCTGGTTCATACAGCATGGGGGAGTCCCCTCGGCGCCGTGCTCCTTCTATGGCCTGTACTTGCTGAGATATATTTGATAAGTGCGAATAGAAGGGAAAAAGAGGAAGTAACGGGTCACGAAAGAAGCACTACCGATGTACAAAAACAATAACGGTTTAATTCTAAATCAATATTACAGATGCGCTATCGTACGCGCCACGCAGATGCTTTAAACCCTCGAGTGACTACCCGTACCAGGAAGCTTTTGGAGAGAGAGAGAGAGAGAGAGAGAAACACAATGGCAAGACCAGCACTTACCCTGCCCAATGCCGCTCGCCGGTCACCCGCTCGCTTTTACTATAGGCAACACTGCCTTCGGCTTCAACCGCGCTGATCCCGGGGACCCCGTCAACCTCGCTGCGGCTCCTTGCCACTTCACTCGCGAGTTTTCCCGTAACGTGACCTGGTCTCTCTCACACGACAATCGAACAAAGCGGTAGACTCGCTTACCAGCGTTACTATTAACAGTATAATATCACTGTCAATGGTGCAGAGATTCGGTTGGCTATACTGCGAACTTTTAGTATAGTATGCGGTGGTGGGGAGACTTATTTTTGCTCTCCACCACCGCATATTATACCAAACGACCGCAGTATAGCCAACCGAAACTCTGCACCGTTGACAGTGAAATTATACTGTTAATAGTAACACTGTCGCTTACGCGACGGCGGATCTCAATCTGGCGCGCTCTCCCGCGTGCGCGAGCTTCTTCATGTCTCTTTCTCTCCCCTCACCCCTCTCAGCTCAGCAGAGTCACAACGCCGCAGCACCTGTAAACAGCCAAAAGGCGTTACAACTAAAATTCAAATTCCGGAGAGTGGCTAACGAGACGCCTCTCGTTACAATATTCGTTGTTTGAAAGTATTTAAATTGAAGAAAGATCTCCAGTATTTAATAATCCTGTTGAATTTAGCTTCGACATTATAGAAGAACCTTCATGTAGTTACAAAGATAATATTGCAAAAGTAATTTACAGTTGGTGTAAGCGACTATTGTGCATGAATTATTTCTTTATAGAGTATCATTATTGCAATAATTATATAGAGTAATAATGTGACATTATTTTAATGATGTAATCTAAATACTATGCAGATATTATTTATGTATTTTTGAATATTTTTAAAAATGTTGTTTACATGAATCAACTATTTAGCACTATAAATTAATGAAGAATGTAATTTGGATTTTTATTATTTCGTAGCTTGGATAAAAACATATTTAAATTAATTAGATTTTATTTTGCTTTTTTCAACAATCTCTAATATTTTTAGCCATTTTCTCGACGCCTTTTTGCGCTAAATAAAGATAAAATGATAAGTATTTAGCCATTTAAAAGCCTTAAAATATTATTATAATTTAAACGTCTGAAAAAATGACCACTAAGGTAAAAATTTAAAAAGACGTTTTTTCCATTACCAGGCCTAAGAAAGTCATTTAGAAATTGGACGAATGTCATTTTAAACGTATTTTTTCCCATTTTACAAGATCGAATCAAAATTTTGATATCCTCTTGGGAGCATTGTTAAAATGTTAATTTAATGAAAAAATAATTTTTTTGAGGTTATGTTGACCCCTAAATGATATAAAAAAAATATCTTTTTAAAAGTAGTTATTTAAATTATACTCATGAATTGTTTTCAGATTTTTTTACTGTATAGAACGGGATAAATAAAATAAAAGATAAAGAAGTTCATCATTTCTTGTGATTTTGTGGGGTCGTTTTGACCCCCTAAAATTGCGTATTAGCAGTTATCAAAAAGTACGTGTCAAATATTTTTTTTATACTTTACACGTATGCAAATTTGGGAAACGATCGGCGCCGGACAACTGCCTTTGTCCCCCTGTTCGTTTAACTCATTAAATCATAAACCGAAATCAGAGCAAGTACAAACGATCTAATAGCTGGAAAGGTGGCATGGGCGAAAAAAGATACCCCTGTTTTTTTGTTTATTATTTGTATTTGTTTATAACAAATTGTTTAAACAATTAAATTAAAAAATTTGAATTTCAAAATTCTAAAAACGGCAATCGATTCTTTGCAAAAAATCACGACAAAACCTTTTTACTATTTTTTCGCCAGGGTGCGATTTGTTAGTGCAAAAGTCAGTGCAAAATTAGAGTTTAGTATTTCGAATTTTATTTATTCATTTTCACTTTTACACGAACAAAATGCACCTTGGCAAAAAAATTGTAGAAACGTTTTCGTCGTAATTTTTGGCGTAGAATTGGTTGCTGTTTTCAGAATTTTGGAATTTTAATTTTTCAATCTAATTGTTTAAAAAATTCGTTATAAAGAAATGCAAATCGTAGACAAAAAACAGGAGTATCTTTTTTTCGCCCATGGCACCTTTCCAGCTTTCAGATCGTTTGTACCAGCTCTGGCTTCGGCTCAGGATTTAATGGGTTAAGGTGTAAAATGCCAAAAACATAAAGTCTGGTTAGCTTTGATGGTTAGGTAAAGAGCAAAAGTATAAAAAAAGGTTAAGACCTCCATGACGATACGTTCGATTGACGGCTGACGGCTCGTATACTGAAAGGTGGTAGTCGTCTAATGAAAACAAAATACTTACATAGATACAATATTATAAGAATTGAAAATATCAAGCTTTAAGCAAGCTGTAGCTCACGTACTAAGCAAGATGGGTAGTTTGTTAAATTTGAAAAAATCCTAAGTTTTAAATCCTACCAATATAATCTTGACGCGATTTGACTAGGTGATACCCTCACCAGTCAAATAGCGGTGCCCATAAAACCGTAATCGTGTCCATAGTCTTGCTACAGAAACACGTAAACTCACGTTAACAGTCGCAGATATTTAGTCCTACCCCTTTCATTGAATTTATAAATTACAAAGTTTATCACTAAACTTTCATAAAAAGTGAATGTTTTAACGTTATTTTTTGAAAAGTATTATTAACTAATAATAAATCAAAAATCATACACATTCACAAGTGAAAAATCTTATATTCTGATAAATTTTATTATTTTAGGTTTATTGGACTTGAATATTCTTTCAGGCAAGAATTACTGTTCTTAAATGTCACTAATTATAAAGTAAACGATAACAGAAAACATAAGATTATCATAAAGAGGTCAAGGCAATTTATTAGTCTTCAGTTAGATGAACACGTAATTACCAAAGATAACTACAATTACAGCAGTTATGTAATGAAAGTCGATCAAATTATGTATATTGGTGGATTGCCTAGTTATTCTTTGATGGAAATGAAATACTTTATTGGATTTCATGGATGTATTCATAATATAGAAATTCAAGATTTAAAAATACTGAGTACAGTAAATTACATGATAAAAGGAAAAAACATGTATTCTTGTGAAAGGTAACGTACTTATTATTATTTATAATAATTATTAATATTTTTAATCAATTTTAAAAAAGTAACGTATTGTTTGAAGGCTTTATATCGTGTGCTTTAAAATTCAATAATGTAATGCGAATAAAAATTCTAAAAATTTGTTTCTGTAATGTTTTTAAATCTTTGCTTGCAAAATATGTTTTTAACGCATATGACGATGTTCCAGAATGTTTTTATTTCAGGCGTGGCCCTCATTATATTGTACTCTACGAAAAATGTATCAGTTAATTAAATAATTATATTTACGTATAAAATACATAAAAAAAGTGCAAATGAATAATGAATAATTTTAATTTAATTACAATCAAAATGGTAGGGAATTTTATGAGAAAACATTATATAAAATTTATGTCTCCAATTATGTAAGATTGCGTGTTTGAAACTGCACAAGTTGTTGCGCATAAAATATTGTTAGTATAACCAATAAAAATTAACATCATATTTTTCTAGTATTGTCGCACGTCTTATTACATTAAAAGATACAAAGAATTTAATGAAATTCATTAGCAACTTTTTTTAACCAATTTAATAAATAAATAAGCTTCTTTTGATTTCCCCAAAGATGCTGAACAAGTAAGTGACAATTTGGCGCATCAAATTACATAAGGATCATTGTATAAAGCATACTATATATTCTGTTGCACCAAACCAATATTACTTTATTTTATTCACTAGCTTGACAAAAAGTAACTTGTTCAGCACCTCTTTGGTGAAATCAAAAGATTCTTATTTCATATATTTATTAAATTAGTTATAAAAAGTTGCTTATGAATTTCATTGAATTCCTTGTATCTTTTAATGTATTAACACGTGCTTTAATGCAAGAAAAATTGATATTAATTACAATTCTTTTTTCGTAAACGTATATCATTAGTAGTTAATTATAACCCATAGACGGAAAATTGAAGTTTCTGCGCGGTTATGACGGCTGAGGCAAAGCCGAGGCCGTATAACCACGCAGATCAGGGCCTTCAAATTTTTGGCCAAGGGTCGTATACTGTTTTTTTTATCTTAGGCCGGAAGTACGCGTAATTTTTTAATAAAGAAGTGTCTAGAGGCCCCTTATTAACGCTAATATTAAGTACGTGTGAGATATCAATTTAGTGTACGTTAAAACCCTATTGAGCGTGCGCTAAAGTTACTGGATGATTATAGATGTTTACTAAAGTAAAGCGTATTGAGTAAACTTAAGGGGCGCCTAGACAGACCCTTTTAATAATTAAGGATAAAAACCAATAAAAATTTGGTTGTTCTTAACAGCTGTGACGTTCGATTTCTGCTACACACTCAAAACATTTGTTACTAATTTATGTTTTATGTACTGAGAGTTGTGAGTGTAGGGGCAGGGTGAAATAAAATTTACCAATATTCTAACAATTGTCGCATATATTTGAATATAAAAAGGATATCACTCTGGTCACACAAGTTCGCGCGACGTCACGGTTTTTACGCTTGAAAACGAGAATTGAAAAAGTTATGTGAAAGGTCGCTCGCCCTATTTAACAAAATATTTTCGAGTTCCGATTATTATCTATAATATTATACGCCTGACTGGAAGGACGCCTTCATGGTACTTAGCTTGTGTCGGAAAAGCTGCGCATCCACGGCTCATTCTCCCAGGGACGGCGGGCTGACTTCGGCTATCGCTGTTAGTCGATCGGGCTAGACTGCATCGCTGCGTGTCCAAGAGCGTTGGGAAAGGCTTCCCTGGCTTGTTCCGCTGCCGTTGGTAAATTTTCAGTGGATCGGTACTTGGGCTGTAAATTGCGGTCAGTCCGGTACGGCCGAAGGTCCCAAATTTTACTCTGTACTACAGTTTTGTGCGAGCCCTCGAGCCGATGATGACGGCCTACACTGCTACTTTGTGCGCGAGGTCGCTCTCGCGTTTGCCACTCATCAGGCGTCGTTCGACGCGATGGTTTCACATTCAAATATTTGCATGGATAGTTGATGCCCGCGCCGACTTTTGCAAAACCGAGGCAAAGCCTATTTTTATAATATAAGACTAGCGAAGGATCGGCGCTCGCTAACGCTCGCGCCGCTTGGTTTGGCATACGGGTCTGACGTATTGGCATGATACATATAAATGATTCGAAAAAAATGGATTTAAAAATTTATTGTGACCTAATAACTTGTATTATTGGTTTTTTTTAAATTTTTAATTCTTACTTGATTCTATAAAATGTACAGATCTTATTTGATTTTTTTAATGTTTAGTTAAATTTGTGGTTTAACGTAAAATAAAACAATGAAGATAGTTAATAAATAATAGAAAATACATTTGAAGTTGTAAGAGGAATTTTAAAAAAATAATAACTACGTTCACTAACACTTATAATTATTAACTACTTAGTTTTCTCAACACATAACTCTTGTAATCTTAATTTTCTAACATAAATTATACGATTGTTCTTGAATTAATACGTAATAATCTAATATTGAGTGGCGCGGACTCGCCGCGAAGCCAAGATTGAAAACACTGCGTTTAGCGCCCACTTCATTATATACATTAATATTAGATGGAATGCGTTTCAATTAAAAAAAATAATGGTTTTTACAAAGATTTGCA
>JAPYYQ010003554.1:0-27051 GCA_030522585.1 Anagyrus pseudococci
AAAAAAAAATTCGGAATCTAAGTATTTCGAAAGAGCGCCAGACGACTTTTTTTACTACCTTTTTTAATTCAAATGGAAAACTTAAAACGCGATTATCTCAAAACTATGTTTTCTGACCTCGTTGACAGCAAAACTCGAAGAGTTTTTATCCGATCGACCTGATTCGAAGTGCATTCTATTCGAGATTAGTGTCGCTATGGTTCTACGTAGCCGTTTTTCGATATATGCCACAATTTGTTTTTTATACATAATTTAGTGCAAAATTTTACGAAAAAAAAATTTTCTTTAAACAGCCGCCATTTTTTTTCTAATCAATATTTTCAAAATCCCCTACGTCAAACCATAGCCAGTAATGTGTTTTTTTTAATTTTAGTCAGTAATGTATATTTCAAGAATCTTTTTTGTATTTTGCTCTAGGTGGCTCCGTTTTGCTGATTTGCTGTCAACAAGACAAGGGTGAATTTAAAAAGGTGCCATTTTGGATCAGCTGCAGAACATAAACACGGCCGCCAAAAAAAAAAATTTTTTTCAAAAGTTTAAACATTTATTAACATATGTGTAAAGTTTGATGTAAATCGGAAAGTCCGTTTTTTTTTAATAAATAAAATAAAAATCATATGAAAAATCGCAGTTTACAGTGTTTGGGCCCCTTAAGGAGCTAGTCCAAAACGAGGGCGTAGCAGTGTTTGGATTTCCAGTAGAATTTTCTATTTAGTAGTATCTATACTGAGTAGAAAAATCTACTGAAAATCCGAACATTGGGGCGTAGTAGGGTAAATTGAAAAGGGTCGGTAGAGTAGGGAGATTAAATGTTGCTCGCACGTGCGCGCGCGCGGGACTTAATCTTTCTTCTATATGCCGGTGCTCTTGGCTTGGGGGAGGGGAGAGGGGAAATAGGAAGACCTGGTAATAAGATCGAGTCAAGTGCGAATGCATGCTGGTTTTAAATGCTGGGCGTATTGGAAAACAATATAAATATGGCGTGAATGAAAAGTGGAGCGCGCTGGACTGTAGCGGTGCTAGGAATCGTTATCTTCCTGTCTACGTTTTCGCCTCGTCAGGGCTTTCTTGTTAATAATCAAAGAACGTATTTACTTCTATGTCGCTGCACAGATTCACGATGTAGTGCAGGGAGTAGATGACGACGACAGGTGTATGATAAGTAATAATTATATGGAATACGGAATAAACTGTCACAGTGTATGGCTGGCCTAATTATTTAAATGTTCAACTTGGATAGTTGCAAAGCTTTTGAAGACGGAACATTTTTCCTATAAAATTGATTTTTTATTTACGCATCTAACCGAATGCTCGGGAAATTTCCTTTTAAATTTTATACGAAAAGCTGATATATCTTGAAAATATTTCATCGGGTCTGTAAAACCAAAAAAAGAGCGGCCCTCAGCGAGAAGTAGAGAAAGAGAAGGTGATGAATGAAGAGGAGGAGAAGAGAACGGATAAAAAAGTAAGTTAAAAGGCAAGAGCGCGTCGAGAGATTCGTTGGCGCCAAGTTTGCAGCGGCATAAAGAGATGTGGTAAGAGAAGCCTGAGGGGAAGGTAAGGAGCTTTGCCGGGGCATATAATGAAATGCAAATAGCGGAAGCGCAAAATGGCTGCCGAATTGCAAGGGAGCTTGTTCTGCTGCGTTCCCGCGCGTATCGTCGCTGGCGACACCGCGTCGGCGGCGAGATCGCGACAAGGGACGTACGGCGCGCACAGGTCAAGGTCGAGGAATTTCGCTAACAGCAGCGTAAACGGGCTAGCAGCAACGGATTGGCTTCGAGCCCGCAAATATCCCCGCCAAGTTACGCAGTCTGCAACGATGACGCGGCACCTTCCTCTCTTTTCCTCTTTATCCTTTTTTTCGGAAAAAATAAATATAGAGAAAGAGAGAGAGAGAGAGAGAGGAGACCAAATTTTGTTTTTCTGCTCCTGCTGGTCACACTTGGACGCATTGTTATGTACGAGAGAAATACTCATTCAGTTGGTCACTAGCTTGTCGCGTGAGAATATATGCTTCCTTAATTTTTTGTATCTTTTGCATTCTGTAACGTTGATGACAGTTATTCAACGATCGAGTTCGAAGAGAGAACTGTGCTAGCAGGAGATTGTGGGCTTTGTAATGAATTTGGCGTGGATTAATGATGTAAGATGAGATAACGGAAAGTATAGTGTTACTTTGGTAGACCAATAATTCAAGAGACACTAGAATATCTCCTTGAGACTTTGAGTATTTTGTGGATAAAACACAAAAAAAAGATATAGAGTTAAGTGATACGCATTAATATGTAAAACAGCAAGGAAAATAGAAATAGCAGATGATCGATCTAAGTAGAAAACTGCGTTGAGAAGTAAAAAAAAAGAGCAGGAGAGACTTGAAATTTGCAGAGGTGGATGAGTTTGCGTATGAGTATAGTGATGACGCGGCGGGGGTGGCGGCAGCGGCCTAATCTAGCTTATCCGCTGCGGGAGTGTGCAAGCCTTGAGCGGGGTCGAGATCTGGGCGCAGGACCACCGCGGGCAACGGATGACGCGGGCGCCCATGGAGCTCGAGGAAGTCCGTGATTAGCGCGAGCGAGAGATGCCTTAAATTTGTCGCTCGCTTTGCCGGTCTCCTTATGTGGCTTTCCAAGCTTCTATGTATAACTTGTGGGAGATTGGTAAAAATCGGCTATCTCACAGTGGGGTTAACATGCGAACGAGCATAGCTCTCGGATGTGGCCAAACGTGCAAACGGACGATTGTAAGTTTTATTGCTTCTAGCCTTGTCTTTATTCTCGAGCGTGTAACTCTAGCCTGCATTTCCTCCACGGCGCAGCGCCTGTCATACCCTAATACTCCCCGGCTATTTTCGATGTAGCTCAATTAAAATTCTTATAATACACACGGAAAAAAGTTGCACAACGCACTTGTCTCGTATGAAAAGCCTAGTACGAAAATACACCGAGATGACTTGTTGAAACTATGATTCAGAGAAAAACTTCTGTCTCAATCCCAGCTATTATTAATGACCAATCACATTCTCCTAAATATAAATCAGGCTGCAGGAAAACTTTAGATAAGCTCGAGGAAAAGTCGCAGCTTATCCAATATCGTTCAACTCATGAATATGCACTTCGTTGCTGCTACTGCTGCTGCTACTGCTGATGTCGACTGAGCCTCGGCAGTATTTCCAAATGCCGCAAATGGTACCGTGACAAAGTTATTTTAAAAGGGGGGGGGCAAGGTACAGGGATATGCGTTACATGAGCAAATCAGGCAAACTCGCTATCGCCGATGATGCAGCGCGTCGCAGCTTTTTCTGTCCAGCGTGCCCTCAATTTTATTCTAAGCATCATGGGCAGTGTATCCAGTGATGGCTAAATATTCTCTCTTCTTTTTCATTCACTTTACTTACCGAAAGTTATGGAAAATAATTTGCTTGCAAGCATTTCACTCGCTTGTTAACGAGTTTTTAATAAAAAAACAAGTTACAGGAAGAAGAGACAGTGTTGAGGAAAAAAAGCTGAGGTGCAAGTAGTTATTGGCAGGCTAACGACTTATTCTCCCCTTGTCTGCCGCTCTTTTTATCCGCCTGAAGGGAGGGAGAATCAAGCCCCGGGTACTGTTCTCTCTCTCTCTGATGCCCGAGACACTCGTCGTACTCTCTACTTCTCTCTGACGCGTCAATTGGTTGACGCGCGGGGCTGAAGACTGATGAATTGGAAATTCAATTTTTGCGACCCTCGTGTATACACTGTCATGAGCACAGCTTACGTGTGTGTTTCTCTTTGGCTGACAAGAGATCGATTTTCTTGGACTCGTTTCAAGCCTCCGCTTATCATTTCGTTTATTCGTTGCATAAGCACTCATTTGCGAAATTAAAGCAGCGCTCGGAGCTATTTTCATATGTCATTGTTTTTCCAAGGGGACCGGAAAGAATAGTAGTTAGGTTAAGAGCGCGAGAATATAAAGAAGAAAGCTCCTTGTCGTTCATTTTTAGATTTCTTTCGGTAAAAATACTTTAATCTCGTGCTCCCCTTTTTCCTTTTGGCCCGCTCATATTGTCATTGATTCGGAAGAGATGAGGTTTTAAAGGGAAAATAAAAGTAGAGTAAATCTGAGAATGCGCTGAAAAGGTGCGTATCTTGCTAAAATATGATAGTAAGAAGCCCGTGAGTGATTAATAAATGGTCGAATGGATTTTGAAAAAAAGCCGGGCTGTTAAAGAAAGCATCTAAATTGGCTAAAACTTTACCAACAGCTTAGGTCATTAGTAGAGCCAAGGCATTTTGAATCGTTTATCCTTCAGCGATTATTCTGCGAAAAAAATTACTGCCCGACGTTTATTTCAATATCCATAGGCAACTATTAACGCTGAGAGCAGTGTAACACAGGTGCAGCTGCAAGAGAGCCCGTTAAACAGTTAGACAAACATAACTTGGCCAATGGTATTCCGATCTTACTCTCTGTTGTCCCTCCCCCCCCCCCATACACACACATGGCCTCTTTTGGAAATGAAGAAGCTCCCCCCCTTATTCGCAGTCACCGATTCATTGCGTAGAATAGAGATGCAGCTCAGATTGTAACGATACTGCCAATACTGAGCTTTTCTATTGCTTTACCCCCAAGGAACCGAGGCACAGATTGAAACGTGCATGAATGAACATTGTAGACTGACTTGACTTTCTTTGAGCACGTCACGTACGCGTAAAAATATACACAAGAGTCAGCACGGATGTTAAGGCTCTGGCCAAGAGAAATAAAGAGATGCTCTTGGAGGCCCGACTCCTTTAGCTTTGCCTTTTATTTTAAACGACCACGTGCTTTCTTGCTTCGCTCACATTCATTTTCGTTATTATTTTTCTTCGAATACTTTTATTTTCTTTATTCTATTCTATTTTATTTTATAAATAAAAATCTTTTTTCCTTCTTCTAGCTCTTGTGTATATCATAAATTTTGAATACTGATCGTCTATAATTATAATCTGTTTGAAACTGCAAAATTTCGGGCGATAAAAAAACAGTTAAACATAGCAGTGGAAATAAATGAATATGAATAACAATAATAAAACAGTTTTCATGTCGCAGGTATAATTTATTCGATAATCGATCAGCAAAAGAAATCAATAGTTAGCATTCATTAGCCACTCGCAATTCCGACAAGCGGTCTTACAAAAACTCCAGCGCCAATCTCTCCAGCTGTGATATCGCGTACGCACAAAAATTTAAATACCGATCGATAGCAAATTAACCTGAGCAACAATAGTCGGTTAAGCAATGCCGTTAGTTCGCTCCTGTCGCGCTCTCTAAGTTATATAAGCGCCCGAGAGCCCGTGAATTTTAATATCCTGACTAGCCTCCGGTCTTTTCGCGCTCGCACACCTCGAAAGTCGTGGAGTTGCGCAATTTGCCGAGCCAGAACCACCGGGACCCTGTGAGGCTCACACGCAGGCGCATAACAGACACACCAAGCGAAGCGACATTCTCTCTCTCTCTCTGACCCCCCCCCCCCACGCCTTCCCACTACGCGTGTGCGCGTGCACTACTCAGCGGCGCGACTTTCGGGTGCAAACTGGATTACGACGCTCCAGTTAGGCACGCCTGACGAGCGCGTAACCCGAGAGATCCAGCCGCAGCTATCGCGGCGGATATGGCTTACGTCGAGGCTCCTGCACACGTCTGGACAATGTCCGATATTTTTTCCCAGGTTATAACACATCCATAGAAGGATTTTTGCCCTCAAGGTGTTTCCAGTTCTTTCTTTCTTTTATTTACATGCGATGCTGGAAGGTCAATTAAAAATTTATCTTTTTCGCAGGGCCTAGTAATTGTTTTTTAAAAACAAAAAAGTCGCTTAGGTAAGGTTGAAAACTTACAGGTCGAAGAAGTTATATGAACTGGTCGTTTATTTTTGCAAACTCACCTGTAACAGAAAGATAATAAATTATAATTAGATAGAGCTCGAACAAAATTAAAAGGATAACCGCACCCTGGAAAATGGCGCGTAATAAGTCTTTATTTATAAATAAAATAACGGGCTGGAGAAAAAAATATTTTCTAAATTTAAAGCGTTTCTTGTTACATAAACGCTCGTGCTGCTTTTACCGCAGAAGAATCAAAGAAATATTTTGTCATTATTTTTCTGAGTGAACGCTGCCAGTATTTTTTTATTTTTAATGACTCATTATATTCTTCCTCAATGAGCCAAGTACAAATATTGCGAAGAGGTAAACATTGTTCAGTATATGTCTGTTTCGTACAATACAGTGTGTTGAGCTACTGCCGATAACAAAATATTGAAAAAAGCTGTCAAATTTACGATAAATATTACGATCAACCATGCAACTGACATAATTTTTTACCAACAAACATTAAATATGAATATATAGTTATTATCCTGACAACAAAGCCTCCCGGCCGCGTACTTTCACGAGAAGGCATAAACTGTGCGAAAGATCGGCCTGATAAGCAATTTTATAAACTTAGGCTGCTGCTTTGGCAAATAATGTTTTTTTTATTTGTTTTTCTCTAGGGTGATTATATTTTTTTTAAATCTGCTTTAATTGAAGAGAAAATGAAAAGAAATGGCAAGATGTCGCTTTCGTTGTTAAAAGTTGGTTTAAAAAATAAACAGTTCAAGTTGAAAATGTCAGCGAGCGGGCAAGGTGAAGAATGATTGAAAGGATTAGTGCAAAGCCGCCGGGCCAGGGGAAGAGAGTTAACGATATTTTCTTAAGGGTTAAAAAACATTGAAGACAAGGAGAAAAGGGAAGAAAACAGCTCGCGCATCAAGCAAAGTGCTCGCGCAGGGCAAACGCGGTGCTTCTCCGTCGATGATGGATAATCTGATATTTACCCGGAACAAATCGCACGGGCACATGGAGAAAAAGGTCAAGGTTCCGGCTAGGCGTCCCTGCGACGATGACAATCCCTCCCACCATTAAGCCTTATGCACACAAAAAATACGTACACGTTCACTCGCGCGCATCCTTGACGAGAAACTAGTTTTTCCAAATAAGATTCAAAACTCCCTCCTCTTTTCTCTCCTCTATCTATCTCCTTCTCTCTTTGGATGTTTCATTAGCCACTTTCGATATAAGTAGGGTAGAAGAAGGTCGCCGTTATAAAATGTTCAAAAACGAGTAATGCCGAATCAGTTTAGGCTAAGGGGGAGAAAAACACAGTAAAGCATTTTACATCCCGCTGACCGATTACCCAAAGTCGGATCTCGAGGAGGACGAGAGAGAGAGAGAGAGAGAGAGACACGTTATCGCTCTCTTCCCGCCCGAAACAAACGATAAGGCCCTCCCACGTGTCTCTTTGGGTAATCTTATCGAGGCCAGAGCTGTAACAGCGTCTGACACGGTCTCTGTCTCCCGATTGACGGACGGAAAACAGGAAGAGACCATTGCCGCCTCGTAGCCTTCCTTTATTTTGTGCTCCAACACAAAAGAAACACACGTGTTTAGTCTTTTTCCTTTCATCAGTTGATTTTGCCACACTGAGAAAAATCGCTCAGTAAAAATTATTTTTATTCTAGCTAAAAATTACTATCATTTCTAATAACGAAAGCGTATACTTGTCTTATGACGTACTTAACTATATTTTTAATAATTTTTATTCTAACGTAAAAATAAATCTATTAAAGTAATTTTAAAAATTGTAATTGTGGTTAACAAAAATTATTATGTTACATTGTAATAATTGCTATGTAATAATATTTCATATAATATTAAAGCAACATTTAATCAATAAAAATTAAAATTTCTTACATTATTTTTATACATTAAAAAGTGTTAGGTTTCTTGTAAAATTTACAAGAAACCTAACACTTTTTACTTGAACTGAAACGAAAATAAAGTTAGGTTATGTTCCGCCGGTTCCGCGCCAAAGTCATTCCGCGTGAATGAGTATACGTATCTTACGGGCACCGATATAGCAACTGCAAATCAAGTATTTTTACGATTGGTAAAAATTGCTAAGATTCAAGCATTGAAGCATACATATGAAATAGATAAATCAAAATGATAATTCGTTATTTAGCGAGTGCAACATTCAAATTCAATCTATCATAGATCTCCGTGGGCCAGTGGCTACAACGTCAGCTTTGTAATAGGAAGGTCACAGGTTCGAATCCCCGATGGTGCAAAAATTATTTATTAATGAAATTTTTCTTTCACATTAATTATTCTTTAATTAGTTTAAAATTAAATTGAAATTTGATTAATTAAAATTCGATTGACAAAGAAGTAAATGTATGTAAATAATGAACTTCCTTAGTAAATCATAAATTATTTTTCGTTTAATTTTCCATAAAATATGTTATTCAATTCAGTAAAAATTATTATATTCTTCTTCAAAAATTACTATAATACATAATAAAATTTCTTATTTTTTGAATATAATAAAAATTACTATGTAACGTAGTAAATTTTATTAAATTCCGAGTACGTATTAACTTTCCTACAAATTATAGTAATTTTTGCTAGAATTAAAATAATTTTTACTGAGCGATTTTTCTCAGTGCAGACGCTTGGATTTTTGACTTCTTAGACTTCCAAATTTAGATATAGCCCAGCAATGTTTTTTGTTTGGCGTTAATTTTATCTGTAAAGCCAAATAAAAGAATAGTTTATAAAATCCAACCGGCCGTGTGTTTTACTAATGAATTTGCAGAATTTACTTTGTAAATAATCAGAGTGGAACAATTTAATAAAAAAATGTTTTTCTTTTTTTTTGTGTATTATTCGTAAAGCTTATTTCGCCAAGTTAACGAGGTAATGCTACTAGCGTGAAGAATATCTTCTCTCATACACACTGACAGGCGCGCTAACACTTTAAAAGTTCACAGCAAACATTTGATTTTTTAATGGAAATTTATTGTGTAGACGAACTATTGCCGCGACGGTCGTGCATGAATGGAAAATGTTAGGTTGGGAGAAGGTCGATCTAGACCGAGGATCTGGAATGTTGCCAGATTAAGTAGCGACAAAATGATTTGATATAATTTATGGCTTTTGCGGAGGAAGGCGAAAGAGAGCCCCTCTCTTACCATGGAAAAAGGAAAGTGGCGTGAAAATTGGCGTGACCCATCCGCACTCGAATAACTCTTTTCTTTCCATCGAATGGCTCGGCTTAATGTTGCGAATGCTCGAAACTTGACTCGTCGTACGACGACAATGCTGTGGCTAAAGGAGAAAATACTTATATATGTATATTGTACATGTGACAGGGCTGAAAGCGTCAATTGATCTATTTGACGATTAAATAACGTAGAGAGGAGTATGGCCGTTTTATTAAGTCTTCCAGCTGAAAGACTAATAGAAGAGGTATTAACGAAGGACGTTCTGATCAACAGAGCTGGTCTCCGATACACATGGTAAATCCATTTAATTCCGTAAGCACAAAGCACCTTGGTAAAAGCGTAATCAGATGCGCGTGTGCCTGCAGAGCTAGCGTGGCACTTGATTGAGGACGACGTAATTACCCAAGTCTGCCCGTATGATTGTTTCCTCAAGACTGTCGGGTCGCGCGGATCGGCAGCCAACACAAGCAACATCGCTATCGTCAAACATCATCCCCCCAGCCCGTACTTGCGTGTTAATATTGTTGCAAAGCCAAAAAATTATCAGGCCGATAATACGTAACGATTACAATGACAGGCTAATTGCACATTGTTGGCTATTGGTAAACGCCGGAAGCGAATAAGAAGCGAGAGTGAGAAAAAACAGCGTCGGCCTAGCAACATTGTCTCGATCAAAGCGAGAGAGGCGCGAAGCGACAAGTCAAAGCTAATGAATTCGCCACTTTTGTCAAGTTTTCCTCCTGCTGCCTGCTGCTTCTCAATTATGGCAAGCTATTTTTCTACATAATTCGCTCGAAGGGCTACGGGCAATTAGGCTCTGCGCTTTGTCGAGCGCTCACAAGACTACAGCGCGTTTTAATCTCAATGTTTGATCTGTTACCGGTAGAACGTCCTTAAGTGACCGATAGCTCGACGACGATTACGCTCACTTTTTCTCCAATCACCGATCTAAGGAAAACAATTGTTTTTTCTCCATGCCGGGTGGCTTTTAATTGCGCCTAGAGAGGCCAAATTTTGAAATATTTTTCAATATTTTGCGGTCTAATCACCTTACAATCGGACAATTATTATTAAAACATTTTTCAGACATTTAATACGGATCGCTGTGGCCTATTTAAAATACAGCGCTCACGCTCAGCCAATCCCCGTGCACCTCCAGCTGAGCCAATCGGGAGACGCGGACGAATTGCACGGTCCCAAATTTTGCAGCAACTAATAAAAGCGTGTACAAATTTTGCGAAAATTCATTTTTTTTGTCCCTTTGTTAAATTTGTGAAAAAAGCTACCAAAATTTCCCTTTAAAATCTAATGAGATTTCTTCCCGTTGAGTTATTTAATCAATGAAAATCTTTTTTATTTTTAGATGTGCCTTTGTTACTACAACAATTACGTACTTTTTTGTACAGTAATCATATGTGTTTCTTCGTTTGCAAAAATGACATTTTTACGAGGCACACCTTAAAAACATTAAATAAGTTGTTAAATTCAGCTCTACTTTATCTTTTAAATAACTAAAAATAAAATACCGTTGAGTCATTTTTTAATTATTAATAATTTGCTATATATAGACAGTGTAAGTGTTACTGTTAAATAAAAATTTTATGATATGATTATTATTATTACTATTATCATTATATTATATTTTCGTCTCAAATATACACATACATATTCGCACGCGCGTGCGAACACACAGACAGATTTAAGTATTATCAATTATATTTATAAAGACCCTGGTAGGAATCTGACTATCTTTTATAGATATGAATACATTTTATCGGTAAAATATAGCTATTTTATCGGTTCCGTAACTACTAATGTGTTGTATTTTAATTGGTAACTAGAATATACCTATAAAATAGCAAGCGTTAATACTTTTTTTTACAGTAATCAAAACGCTACCTATAATCTACCTATATAATGCCGATTAAAAGCTCAACCCATAAAATGGGCGAAAAAGCCTATTTTGTGGGTTGAGTTATTCTTTTAATAATTAATAATATTTTTTGCGATTTTTTAAAATATTAATAAAATTATAAAATTATTTTTTAAATATAAAATTATTTACTTTATTTTGTATATAAAATATGAAAGTGTAATGAAAATGGGCAAAAATAAAAAAGGTTTTCAATATTTTTATGATTTTTTTTATTTATTTTTTTTAAAACGCTCTTTAAAAAAAAGATGAACATTACCTTTTCTGCATTGTAGAGTACATTTGGTAGGGTAAGCGGTATAGTTATGGGCCACTTAAGAACGAATGGCCACTCATTGTATTGTATATCTATATATACGGTCCGCCATATGAAAATACATGTAGATCAGGTGACCGCTAACTATACTGCTTACCCTACGCAAAAAAATTAAGTAGGATGGTGTGCTTTCAAAAAAAAATTTTCCATTTCCCGCATATTAAAATGTCGATTTACCGTGGATTTACTCATATACGAAGTGTATCAAACTACCAACTTCTAAAAGCTAACAATGATACGCGCTTAGGAGGACATGATTGATTCGTAATTAGCCAAGTGTTTTTATCAAGCTCAGACTTTAAAGCAAATCTATATACCAAGCTTAATGATTAGCTCATATCGAAATTCGATTGTTAACAGTCATACCGTACAAAAGATAACTTGTTTCTTGGGCACTAAGTCACAATGAGTTATGGACTCGTGGCGCAGGTAAAACTACAAGATGAAAGCCGCACTTGCGAACTCGCGAGTAATTAAGGGGATCCTTAAGATGTACTTTTCTTTATAAAGTTTCAAAAAAATCTATGTTGATAACAACACATTAAAATTTCAAAAAGATTTACTATATCGTTTTTGAGATATTAAATTGCAAAGTTCGTCTCTTATACACAGGCTCTCACCGTATTTTTTAATAATAACTTCTAATCTGTTCTTAAGAAAATTTTCAAAAAATATATGCTAGTCTCTTCCTGTTCAATAACAATATATAAAAATTTGAGAAGGGTCTACAATACCGTTTCGGAGGAATTCTAATCCAAAGTTGATTATTTCATATGTAACATAGCCGACTCGGGGGTTTAGGGTGCGCGCGCATATTTAACCATTAACACATTTATGACTGTGCGTCTACGTATACAGGTTGCGCTGCGTGTACGTACAGTCCTATTAAAATATTAGAAGGAGTGGGGGAGTACAGTCAAATAGTTACCGACTTAGACATACTTTTGATCCGGACTATACGTTAAGGACTTCCTTAACTCCAAGAGCGAGTCTCGCGAAGAAGGCCCCGCTGACAAGTCATCACTTTTTACCTGCGCACATTCTATAGGCGGTCAGAAAGTTCAAGGCTTCGCTTCTTAAGCGAGAGATCGGCTATCGTGTTTGCTTGCCCGTCAAGCTTGGCCGAGACAGCGAAACGACCTCGCGCCTCAGCTACGATAGTACCGAGGCTAGCGAGAAAAGGCCGCTACCTGTATGAGCGCTGCTCTGCAAATAATAGATGAACGCTGATCCGATTCTACCTGCTGCTTCCGGCGTCATCTCGAGGAGAAGCAGCTCTCGTAAAGAGTCTGACCTCTTTCGCCACAACAACTTGCTTTTTATCTTTCAGCCAAGGTGAAAAATTATTGTGGCTTCGTTTTCGCCAAGCAGTCTTGGCTCCGCGAGCGACTTTGTCACTTCGAGTCGAACGGTAATTAGTTTGTTGTTGAAAAATGGCCAGACAGAGAAATGATGTTCGAATCTACCGGTTAAATGTTTACCGATTTCAATGTTTCAACTAATTGTACTCTGAAAATGCATGTGTATGAATAGCCTGATGCCCGTTGAATAATTTTTTAAGGAAATGAGGACGTACCAGCCTGCGAAACATTCTCGCAAGAGACCTGCCCCCGGGCTATTGGGTTGTGGCTGCACTTGGGTTTTATGCATTAAAAAAAACCTCCAGATTTCTCCCCTCGGTCATTGAGCGTTTGCCTTTGTGCTTTTTTTCCATATCAATTGCATTATTTACAGCAACAATTTACCTAACCGATTATATTTTTATACTTTTGTTAATGTCATTTTAAGACTATAGTAGATTGTGTAACGAGTGAGGAAAAGTGGGTAATTGCGCGACGAGCGAAGCGAGCGCGACAACAGCGCTCAAGTGCCGCGCGATTTCCCATTTAACCTTACTAGTTACACATACTATTTTTTATCACGCATGCGCGGAATATTATGCCCCATTACGACACGCTTTTGCGTTGAGAAAAGTGGCTTATTCCGCAGCAGCGTTGTGTAATGACTGCGCATGCGCACAATTTGCATATTACACAACGCTGCTGCGGAATCAGCCACTTTTCTCCACGCAAAGGAGTGGAGCAATGGGACATATTCCGTGCATGCGTGATGAAAAATATTTAATACGGATCGCTGTGGCCTATTTAAAATACCGCACTCACGCTCAGCCAATCACCGTGCACCTCCATCTAAGCCAATCGGGAGACGCGGATGGATTGCACGGTCCCCAAAATTTGTTGTACAACAGGCACACTGCTAAAAATTGAGTAAATAAAAGATTAATATGTCAGGAAGATACTGTTAAATTTTTACAACATTTTGAAAGATGCTTTTTTCAGTGCACCATTTTGTTTAAAATAAATATTCGGAATCCCGCAGCGTCACGTCACGGTTTTAACAGTTTTTTATTTTTTTTTTATGTGGTTATTAAGTAACAAAGTGACAAAAAATGTACTTTACTACAATCAAGGAATTAATCGTTATTGCATAATTTTTTTGTACTATGATAAATCATATAATACGTAAATTATTAGCCGTTACCACGAATTGTCGATTTACCGTGGATTTACTCATATACAAGCCTGCAACTTACCTAATCACTTTGGAATTATGATAGTCATAAGCAATGTTCTCTTTGACCCATTAAATCCTGAATCGAATCTAGTCTAGATATCATCCAACTAACTATTGGAACCGTGTCTTTTTTTAAAAACGAAAAGTACCCCTATTTTTCTTATGTCATTTGCAATTGTTTATAAAAAATTGTTTAAACAAATAGATAAAAAAGTTGCAATTTTAAAAATCTGAGAGCGGCAATCGATTTTACGGAAAAACTCATGACAAAAATGTATGTACCATTTTTTCCTCAGACTTGAATTTGTTAGCGTTAAAAGGTAATAAACAAAGGAATTCTTTAAATAATCACGAAAACGACTCACAATTCTATCTGTAATGCCTTTGTTTATTGCCTTCTTACACTAACAAATTGAAGTCTGCGATAATCGTTTGCCGCTCTGATTTTTAAAATTGTAACTTTTTTATCTATTTGTTTAAACAATTTTCTACAAAGATTTGCAAATGACATAAGAAAAAATAGGAGTACTTTTTTTTAAAAAATGACACGGTTCCAATAGTTAGTTGGATGATATCTTGCCTAGATTCGGTTCAGGATTTGAAGGGTTAAACTATTATAATTACGAGCGAGAAACTTTTCGATTAAACAAATAATATAGTCCTTTCTACAAATTTATTAGAATTTATCATTTGACAAATGTTTTGTTGCTCACATTTTTATAATTCGGCTACCGGCAACTAGGCCAATTGATTGTTTTACAGTTTATGACTGAATTTATTATGCTTACGGTAAATGGCTATAGCTTGCGTAATACGTGCGATTGTAATAGTTTATCATATGAAGTTTCCTGACTAGAAGGTAAACGCGGTAAATAAAAAGTCATGGATGTCACGTACATATTTCTCGGAGAGGTTAAAGCTGTTCTCGAAAAAAGGGGGAAAATCGAGTAGGCCGGATTAATACGGATAAACCCTCAGTGCTAGGAGCTGGCCATTTTATGTTCCAGTAAACTTCGCTATATGACCTGACCCCTCTCTTGAATATAGAATTTTGGGTTCTTTTTACAACGCGTGCTCTACTCTGCTATTTTATTATGTCTAGTTTTTCGACAGAATTCTACGTTCTTCCAAGAAATATTTGAATTTCAAGTATAAATTGCGCGTAGACTGACGTTGAAAATCCATTTATGCATATTTTTAAATAGATTCTGTAATATTCAGACTGAGCTTTGTTGTGTTTTTTATGAATATGAATATGGAAAGAGAAACTTTACGACGCATGGTGCGTTTCCAATATAAGAAGTTAAAGTCACTCTTTCATACTTGCTCCGGCATTTCATTGTAAAAAAAATAATACATCTTGTTCAAGCGGCGCTTAAAAAATCGATAAAAAGAATTTCTTCTAAAAATACAACTATTAGTTGAACAAACAAAAAGGTATAAACGCTTTGTTTGTTTGATCAACCTGATGATTATTTATAAATAAAAAAAAAAAAAAACCTGATGATTATTACAGGCTGACGATCATGGGAAAAACCGATAATCCCGCCAAAATTTGTCGAAATAAAAATATTTTCGTTTCGAAGAAGACAAGAATTTTATTCGAAAGATCGGTAAAGCGAAGTGGCTATGTTGCTTCTTGTTCGAAAGAACAAAAAGCAAAGACTTAAGATTATTACTCATTTCTCGGGTTGGAAAGAAACAAACAAAATCGGTAGAAAAGTAATAAACCGGAAAAAAAAACACGGGTGTATATTTATTTTCGCGACAAATAAATAATCACGATTGATCAGAATTGTTAAGAAGAACGTTTACAGGAAGAAAAAACGAATTACGTATGTTAATCCAAACTATCCGGGCCATCCGTGTCACGTAACGGATAAAGAACTGACTAATGTTTAAAAAATATTCCATATCCTATTTGATAAATTGACACTGCAATGAAAAATCCTCTTTTTCGTCTCGAGATCGGATTAAAAAGAAGAGAAATGGAATGGAAAAATTGTATGAATGAAAGAGCTACTTACCTCGTTGAATGATCGACGAAGGATCCACCGTCGAGTAGCCTGAGCTTGGCGAAAAGAACGGCGCTGACGAAGGGCACCGCAGTTAGTTCCTCGAGGCCGACTTCAACGGAGAACTTGTACTTCTTCTTCTTCATCATAAAAGCCATATTACGAACCATTCACCTCATCAACGCCCGGAGCCCACACGTCCCCCGAGCGTACGTTGAATCAGTCGCGACTTGATCAGACGCGTCTCTCCACCTCTCCCTCCCTTCTTCGCGCTTTCTCAAGAGTCCTTTAAACGTTCAGTGCTCAAAATCACTTTAATTCCTTAATATTGTCATTCGGTCGTATTTTTACGACATAACAAAGCTGCGAGGGTGTTTGGAGGGTCGGTGGCGGACATCCGCACGTTCCTCTAAACATCGCCCTCCCCCTTCAAGAGCTCTGGATTCTCCTTGTTTCTTTGTCCTCCGACTGCTGTTGCCACTGTTATCCGAGCGCTTAATCGCTTCGTAGTTGACTGTTATAACCTCGGCACAGCTCTTATCGGCAGCTCTGCTGGTTAGTGCAACGTTGGAGCTCGCCCGCGTTGGCTCTTCTCAGTCCTGTCATTTCCTTCGTTGCTCTCTATTCCGCAAGCTTTCCTGCAATACAGAGAGTTTTACGGCTTAATTATTTCATCTCTCTCTCTCTCTCTCTCTCTCTCTCTCTCTCTCTCTCTCTCTCTCTCGCTCTTTTTTTCATTGTGCCGAGAAAGAAAGTTTATAGTATAGGTGTATGCGGGGAGGGAGAGGGATGGGAAGCATAAGTTTCTCAAAACACCATCTATTAGTGCAGGAGTTAGAGACGATTTATCGCTCAGTATACTTTTGCATATCGATAGGGTGTAAATGATCATGGCAATGAATTTTTCTACTAAAGTATCTCGATTTTATTTTACGTTTGTTTTACGAAAAATTGCTAGTTGTAAATTAAACAATGATCTGAGCTTTACAAATCATTACGAATTAGTCTGTTAATTATAAAAGTGTGGAAGCAGTAGTTTTCGTACAACGTATATAAGAGTAATAAATATGTGCAAGTTGAAAGCTGCGTGAGCAAGAGTAGTCTGCAGATAAAAGAGGGCAATTTCACGAGTTTTACAAAGGCGGTCGAGTAGTAGCTGCAGTAGCAGCAGCTCGAGAGTTATAGAAACCCAAGAACGCGACTCCTCTCGCTTTTCATCATGCTCGCGCAAACTCGCGAAAGCAGAGATACGCGGTGCACGTAAATATGCGCGTGCGAACGAAGAGAGCTCGTGGCTAAAAAACGAGTGGATCAGGTGTTGTCGGACGCGAGTGTAAACTATGCCGGAATTACTGTAGAATCTCTCTCTCTCTCTCTCTCTCTCTCTCTCTCTCTCTCTCTCTCTCTCTCTCTCTCTCTCACAGGACGAAACTCGAGATTATAATAACTTAAAAATTTTACTGTGCTGAAGAAGAATCGAGAAGGTTCGCTGGTTCCGCGATATATAGTTCCTCTGACTGCTATTACAATTGAGATGAGAGAGAGAGAGAAAGTGTAGGGGAAGGCAGTTGGAACATGGTCTGGATTCGTGCGGTTTCTTCACTCTGAGGATGTGCGGTCAATGGAATTTAGATTACTGGGTTGGATGCTGAATCAGTAGGCGCGAAATGTATAGGAGAGCTTTTATAAGATCTTGTTTTTCTATTTGACTGGAGGCCGTATGCGTGCATTCGTGTCATTGAAAGCGAGGTAATTTACAAACTGTGATAGTTAAGTGGAATTAATTATTCTGTTATAGAGATTTTACTTTTATTTATGCAACAGATTTTTGCCTTTTCAAGCTCTGAACTTTTCTTTCTTAGCTTTCAAGCCGCAATCCTTTAGTTATTTAATTTACACAATTAATAAAATCCTGAAATGCGATAGTCTTTGCTGCGACATTTCTACAAGGGGTTTTTTCGCTAGCAGCGACGTTATAAGCGCTGGCTTACTCACTCTCAAAATATTTCGAGCGTTAAGAATAACAATAGTAATGCCTGTTCAACCGCGGCAAGTATGAAACAAGTAAAAAATATAGAATTTTCAAAACCGCGCAAAAAGTGTGTAGCTGCTAGCAGTATTAGTCGTCAAAGGCTCCGTTTTAACGCCACTGAAAAAGCAGAGAGGTACTTTGGCGAACTCGTCTTTCGAGATTTTCCTGCCTGCTAGCTGCTATAGAGAGAAAAACCCAGTCCGAGTTTTCGTGAACCTGTGTACATGTACGATCGATCCGGTTGTTCGGACTTTTCTAATTGACGCGCCAGGGTACGTTTAATCTTTCCTCTTCTCACCCGCTTAGCAGTGTTCGTATTTTCAGTAGAATTTTCTACTTAGTATAGATACTACTGAGTAGAAAATTCTACTGAAAATACGAACACTGCCGCTTAAGCAGCCTCAATCGCTATTCACTTCTATCCAGGGGACGAACCGATGCTTCCGACTGAAACTCCCCTTCTAAGTATCTGATGTCAAACGCAGGCTAATACAATTGGGAGGCCGGAGGCTTTAAGCTTCCTCGTCTGGCCTATAGATGCCCGATGAGGCCAAAAGAATCGATAAAACCAAACTGGCAATACCTATTTTGTTATTGCCAACAAACACGTTTTTATCCTATGCCTGAATTTTCTGTAAACATCCGCGTGAATTGGATGAGGGACAATCGATCGATGATTTAGCTGGAGCACCCTGAGAGGAGGCCTGTGCCCAACCACGGAAGAATACGTAAGTTTTTGTTTAATTCGACGAGGCAGGAGGTGTACATTATATGAATTTCTCTCTAAAATGGAGCTTTGTATAAATTGGGATGATGCTCCTGCAGGAGAGCCAGAGAAAGAGGATATTATAAATTATGTAGAGGCTGCTTAAATTATTGAGCCAGCCATGAGGGGGGAAGAAGCGCTCTTCTATTCGTGAACCTGCAGGTTAATTGAATAGCTGCCGATAATTCGTACACTGGGAAAAATGTTATAATAAAAATGATTATTACTTTATGAAAAATTGCTATAATTTTGAGGAAAATCGGGATATACTCGACATATAATAAAAATTACTATGAAGAAATAAAATTTATTTTGGAGGATTTTTTGAAAATTTTTTATTTTTTTCATTGATATTTTATTATTTCATTAGTAGAAGATTTATCTGAGAAATTTGAATATGTATTATTTAATTGAATGTGTCTGAAAAGAGAAATTAAAATTGTATTAAAAAATCCTGCAATGACCGGGAATCGAATCCACGGACCTTTGATCTGGAGTTCTTGACCACTGGACCACTGTTATGTTCTTCAACGAACCAAACAATTAAAATATGTTGCATAAGGTATTTTAATTGACTGGTTTGTTGAAGAACACAATACATTGGTCCCGTGGTCGAAATAATAGTAAACGCAATAAAAGTGCAGTAAAAATTATTAAAAACCTAGCAAAAGTTACTATTTATAATAATAATCTCGGTATATACTTTCATTCTATTAAATACTATCAAATTTTATAAGAAATTTTACTATGTAAAATAGTAATTTTTATCCGGCAGATTGAGGTTAGGTATGCCTGCGGATTTTGGCGTGTGGATTTCATTTAATGTGTTTTTGTAAGCATAATAAGACAAATAATAAAGTCTTATGCATAAAGAGAGATAAATACGTTATCTTCGGTCATGAGCTGAGCCGCGGTCGGCTAAAAAGTGCTTTAGAACGGAGGTGCGCGATGTCAATAATAATATGTAAACAATACGAACTCTAATTGGCAATGGCGATCGTGGTCTAGTCGGTAGCACACTTGACTCACGATCTGAGGTTCGCAGGTTCGAATCCCAGCCGGGGACAGCATTTTTTCAAAGTTCTGTCTAATATGGTTTAGCTCAACGTAATATTTCCCCTTATTTACGTAAATTTAAATTTAATTTTACGCGTTTAAAATAAAAAAAATCAATTATATAAAATTATTAACAGACATTATAAAATTTACTATGTATCATAATAAAAATTATTAGTTTATGCAGTAAATTTTATTATGTAAAGTAGTAAAATTTATAAGCGTTCAAAACAATTTTATGAAATGTAGTAATTTTTATTCGATGGCGAGTATGTGCCGGGATTATTATTTTAAATAGTAATTTTTATTAGGTTTTTAATAATTTTTACTAAATACTTTTCTCAGTGTGCATAAATAAATGTATGTGGATGGTTGCAGGATGAATTAGAATGAGGTTAGGATGCTTTGTTTACATGCGTTCCCGCGCGGTGAATGAAACAGAGGTTAGGTTCGCTTTCACTGCATTACCGGTTTTACCGGAGTGTGGTGATTTTTACAAAATTTCCAAGCAAACTTTACTATGTTACATAGTAATTTTTCAAAATTATAAAATTTATTATGTAACGTAGTAACTTTTGTACGAAAGTGTTGTAAATTTTATTATGATTATAATAAATATTTTTTAATAAATATAAGTTTTAATAAATATAAATATTTATTATATTGACATAGTAAAAATTGTATTTTACGAATTACACTTTTTACTATCCATATAATATTTATTTAAACTACAGCTATTTTTATCCTTTAATGGGTATATCCTTCCTTTACTCAAAATTACAACAATTTTTCATAGAGTTATAATAATTTTTATTCTATCACTTTTCTCAGTGTAATATCCCTGGGGCGGCTCGTATTGGACATACCAAAAGAGATGCTAAGGAATTTATGCGTACGTATGAGCGTTGCGGCTGGTCTATAGGTCTGTACTTGCGCGTATACACAGGCCACATGCTGCTCGTTCGCGTATTAAGCAGCTTATCTCTACTCCCGCATAAACAAGCTCTTCCAGCTGGATACGTATAAACATATAAAAACGTCAAAATTTTCCTTATAAAAACGTCATGATCAAAAGACACGCGCTATCGATATACTTTTGAGCTTGTCTACCGCAAAACGCGACTGTATAGGATCGCAACAACTTTCGCCGAGAATAGAGTACGAGTAATAGGCGCCTCGGTGTCGAGACGCGTACAGAGCCAACGATGGGGGTGACGGGGTGGAGGATAGGAGTTACGCCGATGTTGGGGTTTATATACGAAATTAGCACGCGCGCCGACGGCGACGTCGGTGATCGACGCGCACGTGGGCGGACTACGCACTTGTGGGTTTAACGAACCTAAAGATGTGCGTCCGAGACGGCGTGAAAATGCGCCGAAAGTCTAAAATTAGCACGTGTCGCGTGGAAAAAGACGAGTCATCGCTGTTGTGTTGTCCTCGCTCGTTTCTCTCTCTCTCTCTCTGCGCATTCACGCAATTTCAAACCTTTGAAACTCTTCCAACCGGCCAATACGTTAGAGTTCAAAGTCGCTCTATAAACCGAGAGCTTCCAAGGAGCCGTGCGTCGGTGACATACCGAGCAAACAATGAGCTTTATTATGCTTCGAATCTGAGAAAAAAAGGAATATTCAAACGAAATGCTATTCCTCGAGTGTTACTCGAGACCTCTTTTCACGCTAAAGCGTAAAAACACACGTGACGTATATTCTCGTAAGCAAAAAACGCTCAGAAACAACGCAGCTCGAGGCGTCCGTAAATTACAAAAACACGAGTATTTTGGAGCAACGAGCCGAGCCCAGTTCCATCAGAACGACGGCAAGAAAGAAAAAAAACACAGCGGCCGCGACTCGTTAAGTTTTAACAAATGGGCTAAAAACAGGACAAGCGATAAGAGCTATTCGGAGCTAAATTTTCAGTTGCTGCCAAACTATCTATATAGTGGCCAAGGTCTCGGCTGCAGAGCGTCGGTAAGGTCGAGCAGTGACGAAGAGGCGTGTGTGCATAGGCGTGTAAGCCTCGAGGAGCCTTATCTGCCAATGTCGAGAGCAAAAGCAGAGCAGCGGCAGCGGCAGCGTACAAGCAGGGCGTTTCTTTCCCTCTCTCAGCACTCGGCTGCCGACGTTTGCGCGTCTTATCGATAGTTATCACGCGCTGCTGCTGAATATTAAAAGCCAAACGTCTGGCGATTATGCTAGCTAAGCTAAGCACGCACCTGGCTGGTGTTGGCGAGTAGCAGCAGAAGGTGTGAGAGAAGGAAGGCGTTAAAGCGAGAGCGGGCTAATCGATTTTCACGAAAATCGATGCGCCTCCTCGTCAAAGCCCAGCCGCAGCTTTTCCTCTGCCTGCGTAGGAAAAACTGTTGGCTTATCGGCGTATATCGCTCAAATGATTAGCCGCTAGTCTCACTTACTTTTGACGAAGAAGATGAAGAAATGAAAAAGAGAATCAGCCGGATTGTGTGCGCGACAGGAAGAGCTCGCCTGTGGCCTGGAGAGCGAGCACTTTCTTTTCGCACGCGAACACCCTCCTCCTACCTTGAACTCCGCGAAAGCCATTTGACTTTCGAGCCACGTACGCGCGATATCGGAGCATCTGCCTCAGGCAGAAGGAAAATAAACTGTTGGTATGGCAAACAGCCGATTAAACAAAAAATCATCCGCGGATTTTCATCCTCCACTGGCAGCTATGCGCGAATAATGAGGCTCGTGTGTCTATTATTGGCGTTATTAGTGGGCTGTATATGGGCTATATATATACACAGAGAGACTGGTTCGGTAAAAATTATGGTAGTTCCAACGGTAATCTTGGACCTCCTTGTTCCCTACCATAATTTTTTTAGACAATTTCCAAAAAAATTACAAACACTTCGAGAAAAATTACTGTAGGACTACGGTAATTTTTCGGAAGCCAGTAAAAAGTATCGTGAAAACGATGAATTTTATTCTAAGATCAAGAAAAATTCTAGTTGAAGTGACTACAATTTTTACCGTAGTCGACGTTAATTTTTCACGTGAAAGGAGATTGGCTCAAGAGTGGCTGCGTTCACAGCGGCGGAATTTTCATTAGTACATTGAGGGACTTGGCGATCGCTTAGCGCGCTAGGGCAGCCTAGGGCGCCAATATTTAATTTTATATCGTTCGATACTCGTGAAAATAGTACGTTACACCCCTAGGGCGGAAAGTGCGATTTCCCGCTTGTGTGTCAGTTGCAAACACACAGGCGTGAATTGCACTTTACGGCCGAGGGGTGTACTATTTTTCCGCGGGCTCGGCAGAAAGTTTGTCCTTTCCGGCTTGTTTTACCGCCAGGAACGTGAATTTTCGGCCGGTAAAACAAGCTGAAAAGGACAAACTTTCTGCAAGTGATTCTTAACTCGTGTGAGTTGTCACCCCCGCTTCGCTCGGGCGACAAACCTCACACTCGTTACAAATCACTTTTTGCGCCAGCTGCTGACCATTCATAACCTCCAACCCGATCAGAAACTTATCGGGGCCCCACTGTATTTTACGCAGGAACCATGATAAGTTTGGAGGTTATGAATGGTCAGCAGCTGGCAATTAAGCTATTTAGCCTTCGTAAATGCAATATACTACCCAAAAAAAATTACAGATGCACTCAACCTATCAAGGATTAATCTTTGTGCTTTTTGTCACTGATAAATACTTTAAAATTTGTAAAAAAATTAAAATCTAGATTTGTCCCATAAGCTCTATACTGTTTTTCCTTACTTTTGTCCATATATATAGCCCGGTCACGTGACCCACTAATAATGCCAATAACACCGAGGTGCCGACAGATGAGGGACAAGAACAAGCTGCTAGCCGATAAGATAGCAGCAATCGCAAAATGGCCGCTATATGTGTGTACGTAGAGTTGTGTGTGTATGTATGTATGTATGTATGTAGGTGAACGTGGCTGGCTGTGCACGTGCGCGAGACTAATTGACCCGGTACTATGCGTGGCCACGACATTGTCCTCGACTCTGCCAAGTACATTTGATGACCGGTCAACCTGCGACGCGACTTATTCACTACCCAACTGCAGCTAATTCCTGCCAAATGTTATTTGTTTTGAGGCTAAACAATTGATTAAATTAATCAAAAAGATAATTCGATCTACTTTGTAAAAACAAATATTGAATCAGTTCAATGGGTATACCAGCAAGATATTCGTGCTATTGACTAAAGTCAATTAAATAGAGGTACATATGAAAACGGATTGAAAAAAAGAAGAATTTACGATAAGTATGACTTAAATTAATAATTGTTCTTTTAATTTCAATTCATTGTTAATGTCGTTATTAGAAGTCTAAGATGGTTCAATCGGTCAATAAGATAATTATCAATGAAATTTATTTTTCCACTTTGCGTGATAAGCTATTAAGAATAAGCTATTACGCTTGTGTAAACAATTAACAGTTGTTTTTGCTTTTCATCAACAACTGCTCGATATCTTTGGATAATGCAAAACGCAATATGCACTAACAACGCACGTACACGACGATAAATCGGACGTTTTGCCAATTTTCATAAAATTATTGCAGCCTTAGACAAGCAAACTTAATCCTAAAGGACATTACATCTAGCCAAATATGTATAAGTAAACGACGTAACAGACTGGCTTATATTTATGTAATCACAAGAAAATAAACAAGTTTGGCGAAAATGTTTCGACGAAAAACGCTGCTCATTTGTTTAAGCTACTAACACGCTTTTCTCTCCCCTTCCCCTTTTCCTTTTTCGACGAGCAAAGGTTCTCTATATCCTTCTTTTTCTTCTTCTTCATGTAAACAAGTGTGTACATGTAACGAGTAACAACAGGTTGGCTCATAACTAAGGCAAAGCCAAAGCAAGTTAAAGTATTTATAGGCTTTGAATATTTCAACGAGGGTGGCTACTATTTATTGTCAAATCGCCCTTCTTAAGCCTTTTTTCTTACGTATTAGAAATAAGTAAATGGTCAGTGAATAATTTTTCCGTTTTACAAGGCCATTCTAAGCGCAAGTTAATATAGGCTCTTCATTATTTGATCAAAGAATAAATTTCTTTTATATTTTTAGCTGTCTTTTGAAAATTTTAAGCAGCGTCTATCGTCCGTCTGATTTAAATAAAAAGCTTAACTTGGTTATAAGGTTGAGGTGGTGTATAACACGTTAACGGGATAAAGCTCATTGAACTTGGATGACTGGGCTAAGCAAGTGTAATAGGTATAAGTTGAGCTTGTAAGCTTGTCTCTTGGTGCGCGGCTCGAAATAAGTTATTGTAATCTTCGAGGCGCAGTTAGTAACTCGCACCCCACTGACGGCGTCTATACCAGTGTTCGTATTTTCAGTAGAATTTTCTACTCAGTATAGATACTACTGAGTAGAAAATTCTACTGAAAATAAGAACACTAGTCTATACATGCAAGCGCACTTTATAAAACTCGTAGCGTCAGATTGCAGGATCGATAACGTTTACATCGGAGAAAAAATACCGCTGACCGTCGAATCATTTTAAATCAATTCAAAATGTATTGAATTGATTTAAACTGCTTTATTGCGTAATAAAACTCACTGTCAACTTTTTTATCGTTTCGACCAAGTATATTTATTGATCAAAATTGTTCAATCAATTTTTACCGAATATTTTGCTGGGAATTAGGAGAAGAAGCCAGAGGACAAAGCGTAGTGTTGGTACTGGCTACGAAAATTCAAAAATTACCAAACAAATCAAAGAGTTGGGATTCGCGCAGGAATTCTCAGTCTGAGGAAATAAAAAACAGCGTTGACAGATGAGAGAGAGAGAGAGAGAGAGAGAGAGAGAGAGATAGCGAAGAAGGGGAAAAAGAGTGAAGGAATAATCCAAAGATGAGAAAGCGTAGAAGCTTTGTCTCTCCGGCAACGGCCACGGGGACGGCTGGTCGTTTGCTCGCGTTAATCAAAGCGTCGCTCCAGTTGGCCCCTCGACGACGATTCGATTACGCGCGTATATCCCTCTCATTAACGTCGAGAGCCGCCGCTTCAAATGTATGTAATCGAGGGGAGAGAAAAAAATGTCACCTTGATAGACCCCGACCCCACCTCTCCGCCAACCACTTCTCCCTCTCCGCCTCCCCATCTCTTCTCCCTCTTTCTAACCGAATCCTTTGCCCGTTGTTTTACGTATGTTACGCACGGAGATCCGATGTTTTCGTTCGCTAACCTATAGCGAGGGCTTTCGATAGGCTTGTTAGCTCTTCGTGGTGCGTGAAGAAAAACGATCTCCAGAGAGAGAAAGAGAGTCGAAGCACGCTCAAATGTCTTATTTCGCGGCATCGAGAAATCTGATCCTGAATGCTCTCGAGCAGGGTGGGGGTAATGTGAACCGGATTGCACGTCATCTCGTATGACTCGCGTGATTTGTCGATTTGTTCCTCGCATCTATTAAATGCATTCTAATTTGTTGCAATGAGTACTTGTTGTCGTTAGCGTAACGATTATTCCAAAAAAAAACCATTCGTTACTTTATACAAAGCCGAACAACGAATGAAAAGTAATTATTAATACTATCAGTTGATCTATTGATATGTTCATCTCCGTACGTAAAGATAGCAGCAGCAAAAATTAAAACTAAGAAAAATGCATTCCAGCGCGTGAGCAAGTTGTAAGGACGAGAAGGAAGAAGCAGCAAAGAAAAAAATCAGGCCCCTCCTATCATTGGCAGTGTACGCCCTAGGATTTTTGTTGGCATCGAAAACGTCCAAGACAGAGAAGGCCAAACGGATCCTCGACCGTGAGAGGAAGAGGGAGGAGGGGGGAGAAATCAAGCCAATTATCGAGCGATCGCCTCAGCCGGTCCCTCTGCTCAAGAGCGACGTTTTTCCGCGTCGTCGAGCAGCATAACTGTTCGGCCCGTTACACCTACTCGCAAGCGCAGCAGCAACGAAGACGTTGCGTCGCACAGTCGCGAAAGAGCGAGAGAGAGAAACGAGCGGAGTAAGCCGCAAAAGCCGGATTCCACAGGAGTGTGCGGACGCCACCGCCGCCGCCACCGCCGTCTATTGTTCACCCGGAGAGAAACGCTTAAATTTTTACGCTGGAAAAATCGAGCTTGCGTAACCTCGGCTTTTTGCTCGGCGATAAGAGCATGTCATTAGCCTTCCGGGAATGTGGCTATGTACAAACTACACTGAGAGAAGTACCTACGAAAAATTGCTATGGTCGTGATAAAAAATGTTCCGTGGTAAATGACGGACATAACGACATTGTGAGAAATTTCAATATGTTTTTAGTACAATTTTTACTATGTCACATAGTAAATTTTGGCAAGTC
>JAPYYQ010003555.1:0-11079 GCA_030522585.1 Anagyrus pseudococci
ATTGAGATGTACAAGCGCTGTTAGCTAGGTGGAGAAGATTGCTGCCTACTGATCTCGAGGTCGAGGGTTCAAATCCCGCTGGAAACTGTTTTTTTTTAGTGCGTGATGGATTTTCGTTTCACTTTTTCGTGACGCTCGAGATTTGAGCTCTCACGAGTTTACTCCCGTCCAAAAGTACCTAACGCGCCCAAAGAAAATTTACTTCAAAAAAATTTTTGCAACTACGCTGCTGCCGCCGGGCGGGGGTCGCCCTGCTCCCGCCCCAGGGTCGGCGGGCCTCTGTCCTTAGAGGCAAAATCTCGCGCCGCAGCGCGTTACGACTTATTAGAGGTGAGAGATGAAAGGGGGGGATAAAAGAAAATTTTGCATCGTGCCTCGGCCGACCGCGCCGGTGTGCGCCTATCCGGTCGCTTGTCCGCGCGCTCGTCCGAGCGCTTGACCAGCGATCCCAAATGTGGCCGGACGACCGGCGCGAAATTCAAAAATTGAAAAAATTTTAAAATAAATTTTGGTTTAAAAAATTTAGTTTTTCAATGAGAATTGCTATTTAATTTTTTCGCTGTTCTTAAGAATTATTTTTATATGCTTTAAAAACAATTTAAAAATTGATGTTTTGAAAATTTTGGCCTTTGGTCTCATAGCGTGGGTGGGGAGGCCTCATTAGCTGGCAATGGGGTGTGGGTTAGGGAGCTGGGGCCCCGCCGTCGCCAGCAGCCGTGAGGCTCGACCCTGCTCTCCGCTATGACCAGCGGCCGCTCGTTGTCGCTGTCGCTCTCGCTGTCCCCTGGCTTGTCCGATGCGCCGGCGCGGGGGTCCCTCTGATGGCCGTCTTCTAGGTCCTCTGCCGTCTGGTCGTGCGCCCCTCCCTGGGCCGCTCCTGCTGCACCCACTATCTCGTCATCCGTCGGCTCGTCCTCCTCCCGGGCGAAGTTAATCTGTCGTATGTACGACACCCGGCTCGTCGCCTCGCCTCCACCTAACACGTGGGCGCTGATCCTGGCGATGACTTCTCTCGCCTCTCCTTCTATCCTCTCTTTTCTTTCCCTTAGCGTCCTCTCCTCTTATGCCACTTCGGCCAGCTGGACATCTTTCTCTCTTAGCTGTTGTATCAATGCTGCGAAGGTCTCGTCTCTCAACCGATCAATTGTCTCTCGCTATGCGTGGGGTACTGCCCTAGTTTCTTCCCGGGCTCGCCTTCTCCGCTCTGTGCGAGAGAGAGAGGGAAAAAGGGAAGGGAGAAGAGGGGGGCTACTGCCGATCTGGGCCGGTAGCGTGTCCAGTAACCGTTCGGCTTGGCCTGCGCCTCAGCAACAATCGCCCCGTTTGCGTGGCTCCGTCTTTTCTTTCAGTCTTGCTCATAACGCCTTTTGCCTGGAACTCTCGGCTCCCGGTTTGTTATCTCGATCTGACGCTGCGAGAGTGCTGCGACTCGGGCTTCTCGGCTCGGATTTCGATCTTTTTCTTTCTTTCGTATTGCCCGGGAGAGCTGACTAGGCTACCCAACAAGAGAGAAAGGGGGGCGGCTGCGTTTTTCGCTATTTCCGTCGCTGATGGTTATCGAATGCTGCACGTGTGCTGCGATTCGGGTTTCCCGACTTGGGTTTTGATTTTCTCCTCTCTTTGGGGCGCCTCAGTTGTACTTGTGCGCTGCTACGCTTCGGTTTGTTCCTATCCGTCATGTCCGCTTCTCGTTCGGTATCTCCGTGCGAAAATAACGAATGTCCGCGTGATCTCAGTGGACGCCCTGTACAGCGGACCTTACCCAGGCCGCCGCCTACAGGGACGTGGGAATGCTTCTCGTTGCGCCAACGTGAGGCTCCCTTGAGGAATTTAATTTCTCTTTCGTTGGTTATTTGTGCCTTGCTGTTCTTTCCTGGCACGGTCTCTCCCTTCGTTTTAGACCCGTCGTCGGGCCAGACCTTGGCCTACTCTGTCCTTCCTCGTACGGGGATGACCGCCCTGTCACCGTTTCTGCGGCCGGGTGAGTTATATTTCCTTTTGTGTTGTGAACGACCTAGCTGTCTCGATGCTGAGTTTGCTCATTTTCTTGATCTGCTTTTCAGGAGTAAGTCCATGAGTACCGGCGTTTCGTGCCGGTGTCCGCTATGCCTTTCGGACCCGCACCTCTTTCGGGTGTACCGTCCGCCCAACGTCGGCACCCTCCCGTTGCTGCGGCTAAGCTACCAGGAGCCGGACCCGCTGCTCTATTACCACGTGTGTGTCGGGCGTGTTCCCATGGGGCTAGTAGTAGTGCCGGCAGGCGCGTCGCCCACCGTGCTGCGCGCCTGGCACGGCGCTGTCGTTGTTCGTCTGCTGTCGTGCCTGTGTCATGGGCCACAGGCATACGTGGAGGTATACTCCGACACGGCTGACTAACCCCTGCGCGGGTTTACGCGGCTGTCCGCACCGTATGTTTCTTGCCAAAATAAACGTCTAATAAGTGTTGATTTTTTGTTTCAATTTAATAAATCCCTTATTTTCCCCCTTTTTTGTTTATTTTCGTATCTACATGTTTGTGCTTGCCCCGCACCCCACTTTTCATCTTCTTATATAATTATTTCCGCGCTGATGCGTTCGCGTTTAGCTCGCGCGCCCACTGGTGGCCGGCCTGTCCCAGCGCGTCTGTGTCTGGCTCGGCGGGACCTCTCGTCTCGCCTAACATTGCGAGAGCCACGGCCAATTTGTCTGCCGCTGTGGATGGCGTCCGCGCTTGGGGCTGCGGGGCTCTCTGTAGGGATTTGTTTTAGGAGGGCAAACGCTATGAGGCTCACTCCTCCAAGGCCCATTGCCGCCGGGAGCCAGTATTGTAGGGCCACCGACACAATCCTCTGGGTTTCCCGCGCCTCGCTCAGTCCGCGGGCCTTCTTTATGATGTCGCTTAGTACCTGGCCCTTTTTTAGCGCACTTACCTTGGCGTGGCCCTGACCCCTCGTTACGTGTATACCCTCGCTGGCGATGTAGTCTGCAACGGCCCCATGCTGTGCGAGAGGGATGGCCCGTCTGATTGCCTTTACTACGTTCACGACTGGGAAAAGCAACTTGCCCGTCCCCGCGTCTTCTTCCCACGCGGCCGATCCCTTCAGATATGCGTCGTGCGTTCTTGCCGTGCAAACGGGTTCCAGTTGGAGCGTCCCGGTGCCGTTAAGGACTATTGTTTCGAGTCCTAGGCTCCTGCACTGGATGCTTGTCTGTTCGGCCTCCGCTACGGAGAACACCCAAGTGTTTGGGCGGCTCATGTGCATCCAGTACGCGTTCTCCAGCATGGTCAGGCGCACGTCACACGCACGCACGTCGGGTATTAGTTTATTCACGACGATGAGGGCCACGCAGGTACTGCGGTTGTTGACCCGGCGCTCGGGTTCCATGTCGGAGCATATTAGTTCCTCCTTCAGTCTCGCGCATGTGGGTAGTGTCGCGGTCGGTATCGGGACGTATGCCTGCTTTGCTTCGTCCACCGCCAGGTACTTGCGATCCGGCCATATGTAAGCGAAAGACCCATTGAATCCCTCCAGCCGTGTTGGTACTGGCGATAGGAGGAACAGTTTGTACTTACGCTTTTCGAGTAGTGGTACCGTGATTTCAAACACCAGCTGGCTGTCTAGCATCACGACTATTACGCGTGACGCGCCCACGATGTCTGTTGCGGCAATGCCCTCTCCTACGCCTGGGAACTCCAGATCCGGTTTTGCCCTCTCCTACGCCTGGGAACTCCAGATCCGGTTTTGCCCTCTCCGCTGCGATTTTGGAGTTGTTGAGCATCGCCGGCGGGACAAATCTCGGGTGTACTACCCCTTTTTCGGCGAACAGGTCGGCGTCGACCAGTGATTCGGTGTCCGTCTCGTACTGCTTGACGGCCTCCATTAGGGTGATGATGGCCGAGATGAGCTTTGTCCTGCGCTTTGATTCCCCCAACTCCTTCCTCAGGGCTTCCGTTGCCGATCTGACTAGGCTGAGATTCGCCTTAGTCTCCCCCAGTTCAGTGACGAGAATTTCCGTTTCCATTGACATCGCGTTTACCTCGGGGCCGTTTACCTGAGGCAGGCTCAGCCACGCCGTCTCTAGCTCGGGGCCTCTCTCTAGTTAGGCTCCTAGGTCGATCCTATGGATTATTTTCCAGGCCGTATTTGATGCTTGCAGTCCCGCTACTTTCTCCGCGACTAGCCCCGGGTTCGTACCCAGGCTCCCGACATGACATTGTGTCGTGGTGCTGGTTACCAGCTGGTTCCTGTAACACGTTGGATTGGGTGCGTCAGATTAGCCTCCTTGGTTTGCTGGCATCCGGTAAGGGGGGGGGTAGTAGAACAAAGTAGATGGTGGGTGTGAGGGGGGGGGGGCGTGTCTTGGGGCCGGTGCCTCATGCATTACCGGTATTCCCGTCTTGCCCTGTCCCGCGGGCGTTGTCCGTGTCTCGCCTTGTCCGCCTCGTCTTGGTTGCCGAGCGCGAACCTGGCTGCCCGTTTTAGCTTGTCGACGTGGACTATCTTCACGTCCTTTCCCTTCTGTATTTTTGCGTTTCGGTTCGAGTGGTTTAACTCCACTATCTCGTAGGGTCCTTCCCACTCGGGGTTGAATTTATTCCTTACCGGTTCTTTTTGAACGAATACCGTTTCGCGGGGATTCCGCTTTCGGCTGCCGAGCCGAACGGACGTTCGCGAGTGCTCTCTCTCCTTCTCTGTCTGAGAGACTCTCTCCCTATCTTTTCTCTCTTCCTAGCTACTTTCTTCCTTCTTTCTTCTTCCTTCTTCTTATTCTTCCTTCCCCGCAGTCCTTTTCGGTCCGGTGGCAGAGACCGGAATCACTCCCTTAGCGTGCCGGGTCTGTACGCCCGCGCGCTTCATCTTTCTGGAAGGCGGCCCCGTGAGCCGTCGCGAGTCGGCCGGCAGGACTGTGAGCCGTCACGAGTCGGCGGGTGCGCTGCCTTAATATTCGAGGCGCGATTCGCGCCCGTCATCTTCTACTTTCATCAGTGGAAGTATCTTTCCACTGAGCACTTCCTCCAGCGGCAGCGCGCCCCTCAATTGAACGAAGTTGGTCGCTTTCACTCGAGATTCCTTCGCTGGACATCGGAGGCTCATAGGTCATGTCTGTTGTATATTCTTGGCCGTTTTATGGCTCCCACCAACCTCTTTTGCCTCGATCTTAATTGATTACACGGTAAATCAGTTTTTTGCTCACGGCTATTCAATGCAAAAGAAACAGTCAAACAACTATTTTCAGATTTTTTCTACTTCATTTTGCTTTCCATCATTAAATTATTGTTAACTTAATATAATAATATTATCAACATTTCAGTTTATTAACTTGGAACATTACGTTCCCCAATAGCCTCGTGACCTTGAATCTCTCTTGGCTGTAATTCGTTCGAATCTATTATTATTGTTTCCCTGGCCTAACCGCCTTACACCGGTATACAGACCTATTCGACCGTTTTGTTTACTTCTGCTCTACTTTGACTGCGAGTCTTTGCTCGCGCTGGGTTTCCTTTGTCCACTGCGTTAAATTTACATTACTTTAATTAATTTCAGTTTCATTTTATTCTATACTGACAAGGCCATTTATTGGCCGTATTGACTGTCGAGTTCATTGTTTTATGTTGTTTTGACCTCTTTCTGGAAGGCGTGGTTGTTTTCTTGCGGTTGCTGTGCGGGTGGAGGCAGTGCTTTCGGGGCAACTGCGGTCTCTTGACCTAACGCGAGATATTTTGTCATCGCCGCGCAGCTTTGGGCCCCGATAACGTATAACATCTTGAGTACTAATGCGGCAATTTCCCCCAACCCTGACACTTCATTGTGCCAGGGAATTTTTGCATTCCCGCTCTTTTAACAAACACTGCGCTCCTGCAATTGTTTCACGCCGGCTGTAGCGGAGCGATGTCTCCCGTTTGCCCTCGTGTGTGCTGTCCCTGTCATGCACCGTTTGTTGCAGAGCCTTGTCCCCGTCCTTGCTCTCTCTGCTATTTAGTGCTTTTCAGAGACAACCTTGTGAAGTTTGATCTCGTCCACGTCTCTTTAGACGGATCGTTAAATGATCAAGACAAGTCATTCACTTGTTTGTTACTTTGGCAAGCTTCAAAGAGGACCTATTTATTCATCTAAGCATTAACCACTTATTTAGTTTGATTTTGGATATACGTTACACGTACACTAGGAGTTTAACTCCGATGCTATTTTTTTGTTTTGCCGGGCTTGTTTTGTGCCCGCCTGTCCCTTGTCTTCCTTAATTGTCTTTGTTCCCCGCTTTCCCCGCCTCCTTGTACCTTGGCCCAGCAGCAGACCAACATCTTCCAACTGTGAGAAAGTCAAATTGCCGCCATTGTTGGCGCCCTCACCGCGCTAACTGGAACTGCAGACGAATCGAGCGCCCTCTGCGGGCGCTAATCACTTGAGCACCCCCGGTGCTTCCGTTGCTAAATTGGAGCTCGGGCTAACGAGAGTGTCTCCGTCGACACTGACATCGCTTCATCCGATCAAATAGAACTGCGACCTGGTCAATAGCCTCCTACAGGGGCTCTATCCAAATTGATTAAGAAGAAGAAGAATACCGTTTCGCCCTCGTGGAAGTGCCGGGTGTTAAGCCGTTGGTCGTAGTAATATTTGGATTTATACTTCGCCTGTATCTGATTTATCGCGGCCATCGTTTGGAGTTCCGCCAGGCTATCGGCGTACGTGGCCACTATCTTGCTGTATAGCCTGGCTTCACTCTGCTGTGGGAAGCTTGACTCTGAATCACCTGATGACTGCTCCCCCCCGATCTCTCCCGGCTCGTATCCCGTTAACTCGTGCACTGCGGAGTTATAGGCGTACATGACCATTGATAGGAGTTTGTCCCATTCGGCCACCTTGTCCGTGTATGCCCTCAGGAATTCTGTTAGTGAATGGTGCATCCGTTCAATGCTTCTATTCGACTGAGGTCTGTACGCTGTTGTACAGTATTTTCTTATACGAAACAGAGCCGCAAATTCCTTCATGAGTCTGTTTTGGAAGTGGGACCCCTGATCGGACAAGAGTTCCTTTGGCGCTGCAAAGTACGCCATTACTCTCTCTAGCAGGGCGTCTGCGACTTCCTCGGCCGACGCCCTCGCCACTAAGACAAGTATCACGTACTTGGACACCTGGTCTTGCATTGTTAACACGTATCGGTTTCCCCTCAAGGTGGCTGGGAGTGGGCCATAGAAATCTATCGAGATTTTGTCGAATGCTCTGGCCGGCGTGTCCGTGATGATCATTGGCGACCTCGTTTTTCGCCTTGTCAGCTTTCGTTCCTGGCATCCGGCGCATCCTAGCACGAACTGGCGTACTTCTGGCTGCATGTTGCGCCAGTAGTAGTTTGCCGCTACCCTTTTGTATGTCTTGGCCACTCCCCTGTGGCCTCCGACCGGGCTCTCATGGGCCTCTTTCAAAACGTTGTATCTCAGTTCGATCGGTGGGGTCGGCAGCATATTCGTAAAGAGGACCGCCGTCAGGGCCAAGGCATCGAAAGCGGCATTAAAGTGCTCGGTGAAGTAATCCCATTGCGCTAACGACAGGATCGCCAGGTCTCGGACTACACCCAGGCTTCTGAGCTGCAGGGTTTTTGCCTTTGCGGCGAGGGCTTTCACACAGCTTACTATACTGCGGCATGCTGCTTTATCATCGACGTGTTGTTTCACGTAACTCCTTATGACCACTATTTCGCCGATCTGGTCGTGTTTTGTTGTCCCAAAGGTTGGTTCGTCCGTTGTCCAGACTTCCTTGCATAAAAGCTCGCGCTCTATGAGCGCGTCAACGGTTTATGTTGTGGGCTCCGCCTCAACTGTGAGCAACACCGCCAGATTCTCTACGTATCTGAACGGATACTCTTTTACTCTCTCGAGTCGCTTGAACTGTCCTGCTTCCGCGTCGGACTCAAGAGCCCAGGGTGGCTTCTCCCGCGGGGGGCGCTTGGCCGCCACGGAGTATCGCTTCAGTGCGTCCTGGTGTCTCGACAGGCGCTGTGGCTCGTCCGCGCTGTCCAGCTTCCCTTCGAGCTCCCGCTCGGTGGTGTCTGATTCGGTGCTGTCTCCTGGCTCGGTATTGCCGTCTGAGCCCGAGCGGTTGTTTGGCTCTGTTCTCGCGGGCTGAGTTTTTCCTGCGCCGGGGTTGCCCCTCTCTTCGGGGGTGTCCGATGCGCGTAGCTTGTCGCCGTCCCGGTTTTCCGTGTCCGAATGTCTGCGGTCCGTTCTGCGTTGGCGCTCGGAATCGCTCTCCTCGCTCTCGCCGGCGCCGCTTTCATCCTCTGCGGGCTCATCTGACAACAGCGTGTAGTGGTTGTTAATCAGGTGTAGGTAGATGAAGGATCTCCGCTCCTTGTGTACAAAATGTGCATAGGCGAACACTTTCATCCGTGCGCCCGAGAGGGATACGTGCACACATATGTTTTTTCGGAAAGCTCTGCTAAACACGTATATGCAGTCGCTATTCCCGTATGCTGTGTCCGACTCCAAGATTGCTTTCGTCTCGTCTGGGTAGTCGCACAGTTTGATATGTGGGGAGTCTCTCAGTACTTTTCTGAGGTCTAGTGCGCTTATTGGGATCTTGCTTCCCTTGATGAGAACGTTGAATAGGCAGTTACCGGGTGGCGAGTTCGGCACGTCTGTTATCGCCCTCAGCTCCTTGAGTGGCTAGGCGCATTTGACGTCTTGGGAGTAAGTAAGGACTATCTCGCCCGTGTCTCCCACGTCCATGTCCCGCGGGGCTTCCGTCTGGTGCCCCTTTGACTCTGCGGGATTGTGGGCGTGGTCGCCTTCTAGCCCACCAGGATCGCTTATCATGCTGATGTCGGAGCCTAGTCCATTGGAACTTGACTGCTCTGAGTTGGGTGTATCGCCCGGGATTTCGATTTCGGGTGCTTTAAGAGACTGTTCCACTTCGGCTGTCCCATGGGACTGTCCCACTCCGGCTGTCCCATAGGACTGTCCCATTTCGGCTGTCCCGTGGAACTGTCCCACTTCAGCTGTCCCGCGGGACTGTCCCATTTCGGTTGTCCCGCGGGACTGTCCCATTCCGGCTGTCCCATGGGACTGTCCCACTTCGGTTGTCCCGTGGGACTGTCCCGCTCCGGCCGTTTCTCGTAACTGCCCCGTTTTGTCGGGTTGATGTTCGATGAGAGATGCGTCTGGTGACCAATCGTCCATCTCGTCTTCCACCCCTGTCGCCAGGCTATAATAGCTCCTGTATGCTCGGGGGTCCACCGATGGGCGCCTCGCATCTCTGTCCGCGATTTCGTCAGTTGGTTGCTGGGCTTCGGTACGCATCCGCCATAACGTGATTGGGCGTTGCGCCTCCCCTCGCAGGGGTTTTCTCCTAGCTCCAGGGAAAGCTTTGCCCTGAAAGCCCCCTCGATTAGGTTCTTATCGTCCAGTTTGCCTCCGAGGTCTAGTGGAAGCGACTTGTCCGCTTTTCTCTCCGCACTCGTCGATGGTACGATTTAATATCGTCGCTTGGTCCGGCGTAGTGGCGGTCGAGGTTTCCTCTGGCGTTGCGCCGCTCGCTTCTCCTGGTTTCGAGGGAGGGATTGGTTGAGACATCTCTTTTGTTATTGTGAGTAGAGGGCTATCCTCATTGTCCATTGGTGTCCCACTCTCGGGGCTTTCTCTTCCACGAGCTTTCGGAGGGATCTCGGGCGAATGGGCGTACGCGCGGTGTTTTGGTGTGAGCTGGGCTAGTGTCCCGCGTCTGGCGTGCTCGTAGCTTTGATACGAGCGTTAAAATTTTCCGCTTTTCCGCCCCTTGGGGCGTTGCCGAGCTTCAACGCGTACCGGGGCCTGCTTATTATTAGGTCGCTGTCGCGGGAGACAGGGTTAGTAGGCGTTGCGGCGGCTATTTCTTGTTCGGCTATTTTTTGTTCCGCCGAGCGTCTCGCTCTGATTTTCCGCCTCCAAGGGTTTAGCCTGGCCTTGTTGGGGTTCCAACGTTCACCCGACCCTGTAATTTCGCCGTCCGATCCCAACGAGCTGTTCAGTCGCTGGACTTTACTCGGCTGGTGGTCGTCGCTGTTTCCGCCCTCCGGCGTTGATTCATCCTCTTTTTCCTTCTGTCCCGTGTTTTTGCCCGTATTTCTTGCTCTCATGGGGAATACCATAGCTCCCCCTCCTTTTTCTGGGACGCCGCCAGTTCGTATAGTTGTTTCCTGAGGAGTTCCGGGCTTACTTCGCCCGGTTCTATCACGGGGTTGCGTGAGAGGGCGTCTACATTGTTAAGCTTGCCGGAACGGTATACGACGTCGAAGCTATATCCGATTTGTTCCGATTTCAGGCGGCTGAATCTCAAATCGGGTTCCTGTGTTGTATGGAAGTGCTTCAGTGGTTCGTGGTCCGTCACAACCATGAACTTGCGCCCATATAAATAAGGGCGGAACTCCTCTTTGGTTTACACTATTGACAGGAGCTCCTTGTCGTATGTAGGGTATCGGAGCTCACTGCCTTTGAGGCAGCGGGAGGCGTATTCGCACGGCCTGTCCTGCCCCAGCGGTCCCTGGCTCAGTATTGCGCCTATTGCGTAGTCCGATGCATCCATTGTGACTATGAACGGCTCGTCCATGTTTGGGGCTTGCAGTATCGGCTCTTTCAACATTACGTCGCGTAGGTATTTGAAGGCCTCCTGTTGTTCGGGCCCGTATTGTACCTTGATGTCGCTTCTGAGCATGCGGTACAAGGGCTCCGCGTGTTTGGCGCAGTTCTTGATGAACTTCCTGTAATAAATGAGAAGGCCGAGAAACTGTCTTACTTTGTGTACTGTTCTCGGAGGGGAGTAGTCCTTCATGGCCGCTATTTTGTCCAGGTTTGGCCTGATTTGGGATGGGGTGGCAGCTTCCTACCGTTATCTTGTTCAACAGTCGGAAGTCTGTTACGACCCTCCATCTTTTTTTAAACTAAAATATAAGTGGGCAGCCAACAACCCAATGACCTAGGGAGCTGGGGTGGCCGCGCCTTTTTTTAAAAAAACGCAAGCGGGCAGGCCTAAACCCACCCACATAGCATTGCAATATTGCAGCAATATTGCACAAATATTTCAATATTGTAGCAATATTGTGAGAATATTTTGACAATATTGCACCACGATT
>JAPYYQ010003556.1:0-10666 GCA_030522585.1 Anagyrus pseudococci
TTGTAACATTCGAAGTATATCCGAGCAATGCTATTTGAATATAGCAATTTTTACAATAGTAGATTGTAATTTTTACTAGAAATTTTTCTCAGTGTAGCAATTTTTACTATATTCATAACAAAAATTACTATTTAACACAGTAAAAATTAGCACAATCGAAAGTAGATCCTCACTTTCCTAAAAAAAATAGTAATTTTTATTATAATACTTTTCTCAGTGTACGCGCGACCAAATTTTTATCCAACTTTTTCCACTATTTTCGAATAAAATTGCGCACAGCAAACGTTTATTATTTTTACAAAGTACCGTACGGCAAGAACAAGTGGGGAGGGTGAAGGGTCGTAATTTAGTCGGGCTACAGTGTCGTAGTGGTACTAATAAAGGGGGTCCCGGGGGGCCTGTTGACAGGACTGCTAGCGAAGAAGGCCGTGGCCGCGGGCTTAACGGTCGCCCCCTACATCAAGACGTCGTTGTCACCTGGCTCGGGCGTCGTCACGTACTACCTGAAGGAGAGCGGCGTCGTGCCTGCCCTTACCCAGCTCGGCTTCGACATCGTCGGCTACGGCTGTATGACCTGTATCGGCAACAGCGGCCCACTCTCCGACTCCATGGTAGAGGCCATCGAGAAGGTAAGCGACTATTCTCTCTCTCTTGCTTGTTTTGATTTTACGGGGACTCGCGGCAGGCTTTACAAAAAAAATACAAAAACAAAGAGAAGAAACTTGGTGAAGGTGGAGGGGTTCTATTGACGTCCTGCGCGGGATGATTTTACGGGGTTCCAGGATTGCGAGAGGCTTGCCTGCTCTCGTGGCCTGTTCGTTTTACGGGGCGTTTTGTTTTATTGCTTTATGTTCATTGGCTTACGGAGTCGTTGTTGTCGTTCTTGTTTCTTCTTACGGCTTTCCGCATTTTTAAAGCCGGCAAAGTTCGACTATCCGATGTTTTTTTACGCTTCCGTACTTCTCGCAATGGCCCGTAAACGAAATTGTGTAATAAACGCAATTGCAACAAACTTATGCGCGTTTGTTCGTTGATAAAATGTATAAAACTGCGAAAATATCGATTAAAATTTTTTCAGAATGAACTGGTTTGCTGCGGAGTCCTGTCCGGTAACCGCAACTTCGAGGGCAGAATCCATCCCAACACGAGGGCCAATTATCTCGCCTCGCCGCTGCTGGTCATAGCTTACGCCATCGCCGGTACAGTCGATATCGACTTTGAAACGGAGCCTCTGGGTAAGCCCAAAAATTCTTGTCGCTTAATATTAAATTTGAAAATACAATGCAGCGTAGTTTAAATTCTGAACTTGGAGTTTTTCATGAAAAATAACACGTTTTTAATTGTCGCGCAGGTCGTCGAGCTGACGGCAAGGAGATCTTTTTGCGTGACATCTGGCCTAGCCGCGCTGAAATCCAGGCAGTCGAGCAGAAGTACGTGATACCTGCCATGTTCAAGGAGGTCTACGCCAAGATCGAGCAGGGCAGCAACAGTTGGGCCAGCCTCACCGCCCCCAGCGGCAAGCTTTATCCTTGGGATACAAACTCCACCTACATCAAGCATCCACCATATTTCGAGAAGCTCGAGAGGGTACTTACGTTGATTACAAAAAGAAACTAATTATTTTTTTTTAAATATTCAGAATAAAAATATTCTTTTTTCATTCAATAGGAAATTCCACCGATAGCGCCAATTAAAAATGCCCGCGTCTTGCTAAATCTTGGAGATTCCGTTACGACTGACCACATCAGTCCGGCGGGTAGCATAGCGCGCAACTCTGCTGCTGCAAGATATTTGTCCAAGCGAGGGTAGGTTTAATTATTAATTTATTTAATTTTTTATGAGACGACAACATTTGTAATAATAAACCTTTTGTTTAACATTCAGGCTGAATCCGAAGGATTTCAACTCTTACGGTTCTCGACGAGGAAATGATGCTGTAATGACTCGTGGAACTTTCGCCAACATTCGTTTATTGAACAAATTCATTGGCAAGGCTGGACCTCGAACTATTTACATTCCCACTAACGAAGAGGTAATAATAAAAATAACAGTTTATTATTTAATTGTTAATTTCTATTTTGCACATTAACAATTTTCAACCGATACTTTTTTTATTTATAGATGGATGTATTCGACGCCGCTGAGAAATACCAAAACGACAAAACGCCGCTAATAGCTCTAGTGGGCAAAGAGTACGGTTCGGGCTCATCGCGAGACTGGGCAGCCAAGGGCCCGTTCTTGCTCGGTATTCGCGCCGTCATTGCCGAATCGTACGAGCGCATCCATCGATCCAACCTTGTGGGCATGGGCATCGCGCCGCTTCAATACATCGAGGGACAGACAGCGGAAAGCCTCGGCCTCACCGGTATGGAAGTCTTTGACATCGACATACCCCAAAACTGCCAGCCCGGTCAGCGCATCCGCGTAAAGACGGACAAGGGCCATGACTTCGAGGTGTTGGCCAGGTTTGATACCGAGGTTGATCTTACCTACTACAAGCACGGTGGCATTCTGAACTACATGATTCGCAGCTTGATTTGAACAGAGATTCTGAAAGGAAGATAGAGCACAGCTAAGACTTTCAGGGATTGGGAGATGTACAAACTTCCGTTTAATAGTGGTCATGGGCGGTATGAGTGTCGCTTTCTTTAATTGTTGATTTTGCTTTCGTACAGAGATTAAGGATAACTGCTTTTTTAAATTGTGCTCTGAAACTGGATCGCACAAATCGTTCTTGTTGATGAATTTATTGGGATTTTTTCAGTCAAGTTGATTGTCTGTTAATATATAAAATAGAAATCAAATTTGTACTAATAAAGAGTTGGCGCTTGTTATGTTAATGTTGGGTAAGATTAAGGAAATTTATTGAAAAGTAAAATTTTACTTGGAATTTGCATTTTACGAAAAATACTCATGTATCCGAGATACATTTTGCACTTTTTGTCGATAATCATTCCGTGAGCATGTGTTTCATTAAGATAAAAAAAAAGTACTTTCTGTATCTAGATATTTGCCCATGACTGCCTAAAAATATTTTTGCCATTTTATGAAACATTTATTTTGGGCGAAGTGTATATCAATTGGATACTTAAGTTAAATTGTAAAATGAAAATATTGTAAATATTTTTACGTCTGAATAAAACTGTTAGTAATAATCCCTGTTATTAAAAAAAACTTGAACGCGTTTATCACATTTACCTTGATATTATTTTTAATAAATATAATTTTTATTAATAAATCTTGCTTTTTTAAAGTGTGAAAAGCTTTTTATCAAGCATAAAACAAGACGATCGGTTTTAATAGACATTGAATATTTTTACATCAAAATTGCCTGATATTTTTAGACAACACTGTATGAAGTCGGCACGGAATATAGTTGAAGCGAAAGAAGGGTAGCTATTTGGCCTTTTATTTTTTTAATCAACCTTTTATTTAATTACACCAGAAATAATTTTTTTTTTAATCTGAAAATCATGAAAATTTAAAGGTAACAATACTACAAAATTAATCCAAATTTTCCTATAAAAATAAAACCAATTTTTTCATCGCATAAATAAATCTGAAAAATCGCACTCTCAAAAAGAAAAACAATTCCAGCTCCAAATTAGTTAAAAGCAAATCATTCAAGTCTTGCGCGAACGTGCCCAGCATCCTCATACATCTCCAATGTCAACGTCGAAGCGCAATCCGACAACAACACAGCTGACACTGCCTGCGGGGCGCGCGAGCGCAAACAAACAATCGGCAGAGTCACTCTCTGGTAGTGCGAGCAAGCAAAAAAAAAAAACAAAGCCCGAGAGAGAGGGCGCGATGTCGGGGCATTGGTTGTTGGCGTGCAAACAAAGGGAAAAGCAAAACAAGCGCGAGCGTCGCCACGTGCTTCATCCCCACCCACACACCAGCCCGTGGCGTACTGCACCAGAGCGGTCGGCTCGTTTGATGTCCCATATATCCTCACAGATGTCAGCAGTGGTACCGTCAACGAGGCCGTTTTTCTCCCCGGCAGGCTACCTTCTTTATCAGCTGTGAGTACAAAACCGTTGCTCTACCGATACTCCAACTCGCAATAATCGAGCTTATTTTCAGCTCTATTCGCTCATCCGCAAGTGTATTCGCAACAATGCAAACATCTCCACGGAGTTTCCAATTGACCTCATTCGTCCGAAATCCATCGAAAAGATATCTTTCGAATTGTCAGAGCAGAAGGACATTTATTGGGTGAAGGAGAGGGGGGTAGATAAGTTATCGAGATCGATCGGGAGTAAAAACGTGAACTGGTTGAAGAGGCACGTGAGATAGTTGTCGGGAGAGGGTTAGATCTGTCCCGTACGTGCCGTAGCGTTAATGATCGGCTTTCAGCTAGAGACGTAGGTTAATAACAGTGAGCAACATTATACCCTGTCGCATCGTCATCGTCATCATGATGATCGTCGTGAGGATCATGATCAACATCGGATTATAAGTTGCGGGGGCACTACACTGGTGCCGCAGCGCAGCGCGCAGAGAGCCACGAGGAGGCGTCGCGGGGGCGAGGGGAAGGTGGAAGGAAGGGGGCGGGAGGGGGGCAAGTCTGGCGGGTGGGATGGGGGGCGGCGCGCGCAGGGGCGCCGCGCGGGGAGGGGAAAATGGCCGACGCGGCTGGGCCGTCGGAGCGGCAGCGGCGGCGCCGAGAGTAGCAGGAGAGTCGAGAGCGAGCCAGAGCGGAGCAGCAGTGCGGAGAGCCGCGAGAAAAGGGCAGCCCCGCTGCAGCAGAGCAGGGACGTGTGTCGTGTGTGTTTCTGTCGGTGCGTGCGCGTCGCGGCGCCACCACGGGATATATATCTATCCCGGCGGGGCAGGCGTCTAGTGTAAAACGACAATTGAAAATAAAGTGCTCCGAAATAAAAAAAGGAAAACAACAACGTTGGGGCGGACCGGTGAGCGGAGCGAGAGAGCCTATGCGTTGCCGAAGGAAGCGGAGCAGCCGCCGCTCGGACGACAGCGGCTAGTTGACATTAGCCGCACAGCCGCCGCCGCAGCGCAGCGGCGCAGCAGCAGCATCATCATCGGCGAGCGGGGAGCGGGGAGTTTAGGTGGTGGCGCGGCTGCACCGCGGCGCGAGTCCCCCGCTCACGCACACCATCAGAGCGGCTGAAGAGTGTGCAAACACAAAGTGCGACAGTAGCAGTAGTAGCAGTAGTAGTAGCAGCGCCAGCAGCAGCAGCAGAAAAAGAGAAGAGCCCATCGGTAGCAGCAATATCAGCAGTAGCAGCAGCACCACCAGCAGCAGTAACCGCGCCGCTGGCGTTCTCGTGTGGGTGTGTATAGTTGGCCCAAGTGTCTGAGACTGTGTAGCTCCGTCTCTCTGTGCGCGTGTGTGTACGTATCGTCTCGTCGGGACGTCGTCGGGACTGTCGGGAGTGCGCGGCGCGTGTATTGGAAAGCCAGCAGCGGCGAGCAAGCCGAGCACGCCGCCGCTGCTGCCGTGGTGCTAGAGCTCTCTGGCTGCTGCTGCTCTCCCAGCGCAACGCGCGTACACAGTTCGCGGCCGCCAAAGGCGCGCGTGCACGCGGAATAAGTACATCCGCATCAACCGCCGAACGCGCTGCTCCTTCGGCCTCTCCCCAGCGCCAGAGCAGGAGGAGAAGGTGGAGCAGCTGCTGGAGGAGAAGCCGCGCGCCTGCGGCAGTTGCGGGGGAACGAGAGGTGCGCGTGCCTAGTGCGTGTGTGCCCCGAGGAGAGTGCAGCCGAGCGCCGAGCAGGCCGTCCCCGAGGCCTCGTCTTCGCGCTCGGCTCTTTAACTGCCCGCTCGGAGGAGGAGGAGGAGGCCGCCGGCAGAACAGTGCGTCAGGCCGATAAGGAGCTGCGCGGCTTCCTTCCTGCCTCGGCAGCTCTCGCTCCCAAGGAGCGCCGCGACAGGCGAGCGAGAGCCCGTGGCCTCGACGTGTCGCGATTAAAAGTCCCCGGCCCGAGCGTCTCGGGAGGCAGACGAGCGAAGACGGGAGAGGTTTTCTGCGCCGTCGGCACCGGCGCTACAGCAGCGAGTGCGACGCAGACGACGCAGCAGCAGCAGCAGTACACAGCCGCGAAATGGAGCAGCCCGAAGGTAAACACGGCATGCATATAAGCGCGTGGATGGCTGTAGAAGCGCGAGAGAGGCTCGTCCCGCACGAGCTATCGCTGTAGAGCGGCTCTCCTCGACGGCGCTCTCCTTTTTTGTAGGTTATAAGCGCGGAGCCGCTCTCGCCTCTCGCTCCTTCCGCCACGGCGCGGATTTCCACGGCACACTTGCCGTGTGCCGAAGCCGGAGAGTCGTGAGAGACGGAGGGAGAGAGAGCGGGGCCGCCAAAGGAAATCGATCGGCGCCGGCGTCGTCGTCGAGCCACCGTGCCCGTCCTCGTCTCGGCGCCCCGTAGCCCCTCCGAGTACCTTTGCCCCCCGTCGGCCCTTTACTCTCCCTCTCTTGTTTCTCCCCTTTCAACCCCTCGGTCTCAACGTACGCGGCTGCCCCCCTTGCCCCCTGTTGTACCGCCGCCGCTATAGGTCTGCTCCTCCGGCACCCCTCCGGCACGTACGCACCCCACGCCGGCCCTCGGAGGGTGAGCTCCGAGGGACACGCGCACTGCAGTGCCAGAGCGACTCAAGGAGGCCTCCTTTTGCCTCGGCCAGCCTCGCGAAAACGCGCGAGGTGTCGGAGTTGCGGTCGTATCTGTTAATCACTTTGCTTAGAGCTGATCTACTAGGGAGGGAGAGAGGGCCCAGTAGTAGCAGGAGCTTCGCCCGAGCTAGGCGGGCCGGGATGGAGGGGGGCCAGGGGCCCTTTAAACGGGGGCCAGGCGACGAGTTAATCTCGCCGGCCGAATCTCTTGGTCCGTTTCTCGCTGGGCGCTAGTGCCCCTCCGGAGGCGGGCGCGCACAGCTGGATTTACAGTTAGGCTCGCTCGCGAACGCGGTCGCGCTCCTTCTCCGCTCCTCGGTTATATAGCTGCTCTCTTTTGCTCTCCTCTTTTTCGCTCGGTCTTTCTCTCGCCAAAACTCCCTCCTGTTCGCTCTCGCCTCGATTCTCGCGGTCGCTCTCTCTCTCTCTCTCTCTCTCTCTCTCTCTCTCTCTCGCGCGCGCGGCTCGCTGCTGCCCGCCTGCCTTGGGCTTATTAATTGTTTAAGGTCGCCGGCGATTTTGCCGCTCGAGCGCGCGAGGTCGCCGCCGTAGTAGTTGCCGTCGTGAGAGTAGCTCGAGCGTGAGCGCTCTAAAACTAGCCGGCACTGCCGAGGCTCTGCTCTGCTCCTCTGTCTTGCCTCACTCCTCTCTCGACTCGACGCGAGAAAGCCGACTCTCCGCTGCTACGCTGCTGGAACGCGACTGGCGTCAGTTTTCGCTCCCACTTATCAAACTCGCATCGGAAGGATAGCCAGAGGAAGCGTAGCTTACGCCTTTCCCCCCGGCTTGCCCCGAAATCTCGGGAGCGGTCCCGTTATCGCGTCCGATGCGGCTGCTGATAAGGCTAGTCTGGCTGCCCATGACGTGAGCGTGGGAAATTGAATTTTCTTCCTTCCACGCTTGACTTCATCGATCACTCCACTATGCTGTGTTGTTGCGTTTTTCATTGATAACTCTACGCTCTACAGCATCGCTTCATATGACAATTTATGTTTTATAGATATTATCTCAATTCCAAACGTATACTCGCATTTGGTTAATCTCAGGAGAGTCCAAGCACGATTGAAGCCCAAATGGAGCATGAAAGGTTCAAAGTCACTTAAACAATTCGCTCGCTTTTTTCGAGCTGTCGCGGAAAAAGATTTGCCGGGCGCGCATATACACAGGGACATACATATATTAGCCCTCCTGTCAGCCCGACTCTCCATCTCTCCCTCCCACGTGCCACGTTCATTTCACACGTGCTCGATCGGCGTTTCATAGGCTGCTGAGCTTTTTAAATTCGACGCGGATTGCCGAGCGGAACGTATGCGAGAGCAAATAAAGTATTTACCCTCTGTCTCTCTTTGGCTCTCGCTCTCTGGTCTCGCTCTCTTTATGGAGATTCGCAGCGATTCGTTTACACGCTGCGTTTATCGATTTTGCCTTTTCGTCCTTTTGTCGAGAAAGCCACCCCGGGTCCCTCTTGCTGCACCTCCCCCCACACCTGGCCTTCCCCGTAATCCGTTCGTTTTTTCAATTTGTTATTCAATTTGCCGCTGTTACATTTCGCTCGGTGTGCTCCCTTCTTGGTCGCCCTCGCGCATCGACCCACTTTCGAAAAATCGACCATCGGACAGCTTTTTTTTTTCATAAACCCTCTTTGCGATACAACGTTACGCTCCGGAGAACTTGGAATTCCCGAAGAGAGAAACAGAGCTCTCCAGCTCTCTAATTCTGCTATACCACGCTGCAAAACAATGGTAAACAGAGTTCTATGAAAAAAAATCGATTGGAGCAATTTTAATTTCGGTAAAAACGATTACCTGACGAAACTTGTTTCATTACAAACAGTACGACGATTTAAAAAAAACACACACACAATCTCCTCTGCCGGCAGATCGGATTATCCGCAAAGCGCGATTGAATCCGCTCGGGGGTGCTTCGAATTAGCGACGGTCCGAATGAAAAACAAAACGCCGCTCTAGCCGCATCAAACGCGCGCGCATCTCTCCGAGCCCTTTTACCGTCTTTTTTTGACGAAACGCAGGCAGGATGATAAGCGGCCGGGAGAGAAACGTCGTTTCGGCGGCCCGGTAATTGCGATGAATGATTTAAATGAACATTTTAATTGACGTATAATGTGTTGAAATATGTTAACTCCACTCTCGCGCTTGCTTTACCTCAATTTCATCCAGTCGCGCTAATACGGTTTATTGTGTTTATATTGTTACGATGAGATTAATTTATTCAATTTCGAATTGCTCGCTCTTGCATCCTCGCGCGCGCGAGAGAGAGAGAAAGAGTAAAATAACATTCGTCGACTGCATTGAGTTTACATTCGCTTCGATAGCGCGTTTGATTGATAACAAAATATTGTCCAATCCTCCCACCCCAAAAAAAGAGAAATGAAAAAAAATGAATTTTGCTGGAATAAGTAATTTTCTCGGTTATAAAATAAACATTAAAAGCAGAGAAGCAGAGAGAGAGGGAGAGCGATACAAACGTCATAAATATTTGTCGAACCGGTCATAGAAGAGAGAGGCGGGGGGTCGAGCGGGGGTAGCAAAAGCGCGAGGAGTTCTCTCTAAATATTGACTCGATTCGAAACAAACTAATTTCTCTCAGCGCCCGGAGAGCTAGCTCTCTTTTAGCAGCGTTTTACAGAAGCAATCTTTTAATCATCAAGCTTCGGCTCTCGATACGCGCGTGTAAAATAACACGGGCTCGAAAGAAGAAAGAGGATGAAACAATGAGCGAAAGAAAAATCCAAGAAAGCAGTATCTCCCTTTTTTTTCACCCGCAACACACAGTGCAAACCCCATCCATCCCCGCGAAATATGTGTGTACACAGCAGGCTCTCTCGCACGTATCGCTCGGATCCGGCCACTTGTGGCGGCCGCGATGATTTTCCCTCGAGCGCCCGCCCCGTTCGCGACCTCCTCCCCCAAGCAAACTCTCTCTCTCTCTCTCTCCGCTTCCAGCTCTATACACACGTAATCTACAGCAGCCCGCTCCTCGCATCACCATCGTTGGGTTTGGCAATTTTTTTTTTCACTCACCTGACCCGCTTCGAATTATTCATAGCGCGCGGTATCCGTATTCCGCCTCTTCCCTGTACTCCTCTTTTCATAGTCTTTCTTTTCGTGTAGTCCAGATTGGGGGAAAAAGGGTGTTCGAAAATAGTTGTCCGACTCTCATTTGCGAAAACTCCTTCGGTTTCGAATTTTTCTTTTAATGGCTTCACTGTTTTATGGCTATCCCCTTCTCTGTCGCTCTCCTCTTTGCCTCTCCTCCATCCAGCTGACGTCAGGCTCGGCGCTCGACCACGTGAGTGTCGACGTCGTTTATTACTCTGCCGAGTGCTTATTTTGACGTAAAATTCGCGTCAAAAGGCTCTCTCGCGAGCTCTCCTATACGCGCTCTCGGCGCGAGTAGCCGTCCGAGAAAAAGAGTCGCTCGCCACACGCTCTCCCATGACTCTGCGATAAACTTGATTTTATCTTTTCGGCTTGCGAGAGACGCACGCTCGTGTACCGAAGCCTTAAAGAGAAAAGGAGGCATGATAAAATACGCGTTACAGTATTGTATTTCTTACAGAATCGTTGGGCTTCGTCTTGAATGTTGGGGGATGCTTGTCTATAAGATATCGCGCGTTGAAATAATAAGCTTATTGCGGGTAGTCTTGGGCTCTTCAATCAGCCTTCTTTTCACTTTGTAATCATTTCGCTTTATCTTATTACTTCTTTTGTCGTAACGCAGCTACTTTACATAAATGAACAGCTTTTTTACGGTGAACGAGCTCTTACAATTGCGGTGTGCTTGTAGCTAATGTTGTCGTTGACAAATTTATTAAAAAGAAAAAAGCCATTCAAGTTCCCAAGTGTCGCGTGTTTTTTTTTCCCAAATGACTGCCGCGCTGAAACAAAACGAAATCTACTCTCTCGACGAAAGTGGAAGTAAGAAAGTGTCAGAGTTGCGAAATGATGCTGCTTATAAAAAAAAGGAAAAAAAGAAAAAAAAAAAACAAGGCGGAGAAAAAAAGAAAAC
>JAPYYQ010003557.1:0-12419 GCA_030522585.1 Anagyrus pseudococci
GATCAGAAACTTATCGGGGCTGTCACGGGGCGCACCCGTGGCCCCTGCGTAAGATGCAATGGGCCCCGTGACAGCCCCGATAAGTTTCTGATCGGGTAGGCGGGAGTGAAAGAGAAAGAGAGAGGGAGGGTCCCTCGATAGGGTGGGAGGTGCGAGGGAGATGCGTGTAGCGAAGAATGAGAGGAGGGAGACGGAGGAGGAGGAGGTGGGGAGAGGACTTAAAGCGCCCGACAACTGCGGGACGTCTCGCTCATTCCGCCGGTCCACCGCGCGAATTTCGGGAGAGAGTGAGATGGACTCTTGGGCGTGTGCGCGGTGGGGCGAGAGGGCTCTCCCCGGTTCTCTCCGGCCTTTTAACACAGCGCGCGCTGCATGTATATGTATAAGCGGCGCGACTCGCGCTGGACCGCATTTTCAATTAGACTCGATTTCTGCCTGTCTCCTTTTACGTGTATGTGTGTGCGTATGTGGGCATGTCGTGAGTCTAGATTCCTCGAATACGACACGTGCTCGAACTAGGAATTCACATGCTGCCAACCGGATACATAAATGTCTAAACGGAATTAAGGTCACTTTACTTGTCCTGAAGTTGATGAAATTCAGTTCCCTCGCGAGGAAATTGCATCAGTGTAAAATTTTTATTATTTAGTAGGTGAATAACGCTACTCGTTATAACCAATGAAAAATCAAGGTCTACAATTTTCCCGAAAAAAAGGCACGTCTCATTCGACATCGTAGAATCGATAGCAATCAGATAAACCATTTAATAGCCAACATCGTTCTAATGAACAATTCAGCGAATTCGCGGCCAATTAAAGGAGCCCTACTACGCTCCCAGTACGTCGGCGCTCATCAAACAATTCACTTTATTCCATGTCGAACATCATCAAACACACACCCACTCACACACGCGTACTCACCCACGTATCGACAGACCCAAGAGAGAAAAAGAAGCTAACGCTTGGACTATGAGTTCGAAAACCAGTCCCAGTCGCATAACAAACGAAGAACCTACGTACTCGCTTTCTCTCTTTTTCTCCCCTACGTACAGGGCGGCGCTAACTCGTTCCGAAATCCTCCCTGGCAGCAACAACCAGGAGAATCGCCTGGGCGAAGACCAGCAAATATATCCACGTACGCTCGGGAAGGGAAGGAAAGTGAGAGAGGGAGAAAGAGAGTGATCGGAACTCCGTTTTAATTAGAAGGGGGCCCTCTCCGGCGCGTTATCGAGCGAGCTATATTCTCTTTTGAGAGCTCCGAGCTCTTTCCACCTACTCCGAGGGCCGAAGCTGGAGAGCAGGAGTAGCGCACCTCGCTCATTGTCTCTCGTCGTTTTGCCCCGACTTTAGCCGCTTATCTGCCGGCAGGGCGCGAGAGATGTGCCTGTTGCCGTGTGCCCGGACCTCGCTCTGGCACGCCGGACCGGCGGCAGCCTCACACGCGCCCGAGAAGCCAAACTCCGGCGGGCCCCCCTACCTCCTCCACCTCTTTTCGTCCGGGCAGCCGGCGAGGAATGCGGTCCTGCAGGGCCTCCGAGGCCCCCACGTAAGGGTTGCAGCACCTCCCTTCCTCTACCTATACCGCCGCTCTCTCTCTCTCTCTCTCTCTCTCTCTCTCTCTCTCTCCCTCTCTTTCTCTCTACGGTTTCGCGCGCCCGGTTTCGCTCCTCTGCCAATGTCCACGCGCCGACCGAGTTTGTTGCTGCTGCCGCTGACTCCTGCTCGCGTGCACCAACCAGTCGAACATCGGGGGAATGGACTTTGCAGACTTTCTCTCCCTCTCTCTCTCTCTCTCTCTCTCTCTCTCTCTCTCTCTCTCTTTCATTTTGAGCTTTTTCCTTTTTCTTTTCTTTTTTGAATTTTTGAGCTTGGTCCAAGTTTTAGGACTGATGATGGGGTAGAGAGACGCTCGGATACGTGTGCGCCGCGTGCTTTTTCGCGCATACATTCCGACCGATTTATCGGTTTTATGGCAGTTTAAATTACTCGCGTTCGAATTTGTTTCTTATTGTTTTGAACATTGAGCTTTTTCGTTCGTGTCGAATGGCAATACTTTACTTTTTTCCACTTTATTTATTTTTATCCCTCCAGTCGAAACTTATTTGATAGACAATTGAAAAATATTCAAGCGATTATTTATTTAACAGATTAAAATTTTTTAATCTTCAAATAACAATGTTATTTTAAAAATTGAAAATTTAAAAGACACGTTTACAGCAAGTTTAAAACCATCTAATCGCCGGGGTGCAAAGAATGAAATAAATAAACATAAACATATATGTATAGTGGCGGTGTGGCGAACGGAAATAAGAGAGCATCTCGGTCCTGCGAACAGGTCTCGAAACTCGCGTATCTAAGCCTTTCCCGCCATTCAGTTCTGCCAAGCCGAAGAGAAGAGAGAGAGAAAGAAAGAGAGGGAGCACAGGACTGGGGACCTCCTTGGAGAGGTCCAGGGAGGTCCTCGGTGCAAGCGAGAGCCGAGCCGGCGAGAGAGAAAGGAGAGAAATAAAAAGATGAGCTCGAAGGCGCGCTGCGAGAGGGTGGGTGCCACTGGGTGGGGAGAGAGAAAAGGAGAGCGAGCGAGAGAGAAATGAAGTTGGAGAGGAGAAGGAGGTGTGGGCCGCGCGGGGCCCTCTAGATGGCCCTCGCGCAACAACATTAGAAGGAAAGCCTCCCGCGCTCCTTCTCTCCGTTCCCTTTTCTCCTACTCTCTTTTCCCTTTGCCCCCTTCATTCGCCTCACTCCCGTGTGTACACACGCTCTCTCCGGCCCGGCACTTCTCCCTCTTCCACCGCAGCTCCATACCAATTTTCGTCACATTCATTAAAATTCCTATTGACGCGCCTTTCCTCAGAATCGCGCGAGTTATAAGCATCGCGCCTCTTGAGCATGTTGCCCCTTCTCTCCAAAGCGTGTACATCTACCGGCCGACACTGTAATTTCACGTATAACTTTCTCTCCCTCACTTTCTTACAAGTTCAAGTCGTAATAGCCGGGCGTAATGCTCGGGGGCTTAGCGTAACCTTATAGCTGGCATATAACGCTCCTAACGATGCAGCGGGTTAGGCGCGAGCAAACTGATGACTGCATTAACGGCTCCGGAGAGTCATAATCAGAGAGGTCGTGCCTATATATATACACACGCTGGACGCGATATGCGTCGCGAGCTGCAGTTCTCACGGATGGACCTACAGAAAGAGAGAGGGAGAAAAAAAAAGAGAGAGAGAGAGAGAGAGAGAGAGAGAGAGAGAGTGAGAGGCCCGGGCGATAGGCGAAAACGACATGCAAAGCAGGCGTCGTCGTTCCGCTTGTGAGTCGCAGGAGGGTGAGGGGGGGGGGGTGTAAGGAGGGTTAAGGGGAAGAAAGAGGGGGTATCCGCCCCCGCTAGCGGCGCCTTGGAACTTATATCTCCTATCTCGGGCGATCTTGCCTCTCCCCGGAGCCTGGCTCGCTCATCTCTCTCCCTCTCTCACTCCAGTTTTAGCTGTGTGTGTGTGTGTCTGCTGCTGCTGCTTTGTCGCCGCGGGAATGCGTGTCGGGCTGGGCGCATCTCCCAGATCTCGGCCGGCTTAAATCTCCTATTGGCCTCCCTCCAGCCTCTTCCACCTCCTCGGCGCTTACTCGAACCGTGAATTTAATGCCTCGGCTGAATGTTATCAATTTCGCTGCGCACGCGGGCCCAGCGCGGCAACTGGAATGCGATTGTTTAGGGGGACAATAGGACACTTTTGCTCAGGAAATTTAGACCCCCACCAGCAGCCCCTCGGCCGCTCGTTCTCCAAAAATCTTCAAAATCCACTGTCTTTTTCCTCCTCTCTGACATTTCTGCCCTTTTTTTATACAATTTTCCCTCGCCGAGATTGCGCATAGTATATACGCGTGCGCTTTTAACGACGCTGACGATATGACGGTGTCTTGGGAAAGAAAGCGTTTCTGCCGCTGGAGCTTTTGTCTTCGAGTCGGCGGCAGAAGATTAATGTGAGAGGCGTCTGGGCGAAGGAGGTGGCATTATTTCCGAATTGACCATTGGCCGCGATGGCTGGGCCATGATTACAGTAACGAGGTAGTGACGGGGTGGTGGTAGCCGCGCAAGGGTGATGGTAGCCAAAACGTCTCATCAGCAGGAGGAAGTCATTTCTCTCTCTCTCTCTCTCTCTCTCTCCCCCCCCCCCTCTCTCTCTCTTGCTCGGTGCCGGGCGCAATAAGAGACTCGCGCGCGCAAGGCCTCCAATTTGTATCCGCGGCGGGCCGACAATTGCGTTTACTCGCCGGCTCGTTTGCGCCTCGATCGATCTCTCCTGAATCGCCGGGGCCACTTAGCCCCGTCACGTTCTTGCCCGCCACTCCCCCCTGGAAAGTTTCGCTCTCGTCTTACCAGCTTTGACCGGCTTACATTTCACCTACATATCACTTGCTTATCTAGGACATTCTCGTTCTCTCGTTTTTCACCTATACCTACACGGAAAAATAAACGTGTGTCGCTCCGATGGATTTTGAGCTTTTTTCGCAAAACGATGGATCATTTTATGCTTATACGGTGCTTTACTACGTCACCCATACGACTCCCTCGGAGAAACTCTCGTAATCATATTACGCTTCGTCAAGTATGCCAATCGTGCCCCGTTCGAAATTACGTGAAGAATATTTTCTTTTTTTTTTTTACACACATTTATACGGAACGCGAATGCGAGAAGTTAAAAATTAACTGCGCTTTAATTACGTAAAGATAATAATGTGTAAGGAGTGGGATTGAAACGAAAAATTCATTCCCGTGGAGAGTCTATCTCCAGCAGAGTGTGCGCGAGGTATACCCAACTATTAATAAAGCGCAATGCATCAAAACACCATCAATAATTTCGAGCTGAGCTGCTTATGGCCCCCTCCCATAGCCCTCTCGACATCATCGCATAATGAATCAATCGGCCTGGCTGCTATACGATTCTCCCACAGTCGTAGTCGTAGTCTTCGACTTGCAAAATATATCAAGCCTCGCGAGCCTTCTCTCATCTCTCTCTCTCTCTCTCTCTCTCTCTCTCTCTCTCTCTCTCTCTCTCTCTCTCTCTCTCTTTTAGCCAGGAGTGAGAAAGAAAGAGACGAGAGAGATGGAGAACGAAAGGCCTGGAGCGATTGCAGAGATCAGCGTGCGGTGTGAATGAGCCGGGAAACGGCGGTGAATGGACGTGACAGGCTGTGGAGGCTCTATAAGCGGACAGTTAAACGCGGACGGGGGTAAACAAAAACCTAGACAAAAGCTCGACTCGACCTTCGGCGCCTGTCTCTCTCTCCTCATTATTTGCAAATCCGCGGGACTGCTCGGTTGGAAAGTATGCGCAAGGGAGGGAGAGAGAGAGAGAGAGAGAGATATGGAGGCGCGATGGAGACGAAGCTGCCGGGGAAGCCGGAGAAGAAGAAGATTACGCGCCTCGAAACTCGAGGCTGCTGAAAAGAGAGGGCTGGGGCGGAGAGAGAGCGGGTGGGCAGGAGGTGGAGAAGAGAACAGTGCTCGCGTGTGAGCCCGTGGCAATTCGGATCATGCGGCGCGCCTTTTGGACCACCAATGTCTGAACCACTCGTTCTCTCTCTCTCCCTCCCTCTTTCGTCCTCCTTCTACCCCCTCCACCCACCGGCTCTCTCCAGTTATGCACGCTTATTTTTATTTAACTCGCCCCCTCGCCCCTTCTCTTTTTCTCCTCTGCTATCTTTCAAACACTTTCTATTTTATTTTCGCCCTCTTTGGCTATTTTTTTTTCGTTCGTTCATTCTATTGCCTTAATTCGCCTTGCGACGAAATCCCCTTTGTTTTTATCGACTCTAATCTCTATCAACCGTTATTTACATTAAAGTTGCTCGTCTGCGTACATATGTTAATTGCTGATCGGGGCGGAGGAGGAGAAGAGGGAGAGAAAAATCGATGATAAAGATTCCGCAGCTTTTTTAAAAATTGAATCGTCCGGTATAAGTGCAGGAATTGAGCCAAGGTGGGAGTAGGGAGAGAACTGGTTTTAAATGTTCTCATTATAATATCGTTTCAGCCTAATAAAACTACATATTCGACAAAAGTCAAAGGCTGCTCGAATTTTTTCTCAATTACAAATGTCAAATTGCGCGCTTAATTGTACGACGATGTATTTATTGATAATTCACGAGCAATCAATCATAATGCTGATAAAAAAAACCTCCTGATGAGAGGTATCGGCTATGCCGGACGTAGAGTTGGAGGTAAGGAAGAAAGGTTGGAGTAAAATAAATTTTCTGATTTTCGAGAGATTACCACTTCTCCTGGGTTTGTTGCCAAGCCGAAAGAAAAGGCCATGAACGAGAAGGGTATATATGGAAGAAGAGCTCGGAGAAGGAGCAATCGGGCCTCTACTCCTTTCAATCAGCCGACTCTCTCTCAATTCATCCGCGGCCGCTCGTCGTTCAAATAGTATAACAGAGAGAAAGAGAGCATACACATATAAGCCTCTCGCTCGTCGGCGCGACATTTAACTGCTGCTCAAGGTCGCGGCCTCTCCGTCCTTTCTCATGAGCCGCCGAGCACGCGGCACTTACGTCCATCCACATGCACACTTGCCGAATCTTGTCTTTCCCGCGAGTTCATGTTCTCTCTCTCTCTCTCTCTCTCTCTCTCTCTCTCTCTCTCTGTCTCTGTCTCTGTCTCTGTCTCTGTCTCTGTCTCTGTCTCTGTCTCTGTCTCTCTCTCTGTCTCTGCTCTCGGCGACGCGTATGTGCAGTAAAAAAAGCTTACCACCTCGGGAGGATCCTCCCTGCGTGCAGCGAGCGTGTTTCTGTTCGCACGGACGAGTATCCCGGCGCCCCGGGGACGAGGCTACTCTTCGCTCTACGGCCACCCCCAGCCTCTCCCCCCGCGCTCTCTTTCATCCTCGGCTCCGCGCCTCTGGGCCCCCGCCGGTCCTCTCATCTGTCTCGCTCGGCACTCCCCACCTCCTCCTCCGGCACTCTCCTTCTCCTCCTCCTCCTGCCTTTCACCTAATTCACGGCACATGCATATGGTGTGGCCCAAGCGATATACGAGCTACTAAGCCACCACCGCCGCTACATACCAACATCTCGCTGCTCTCTCGCTTACTCCAAGTGCCTGTGTGTACGTCCGTGTACGTATATCGGCCGACGGTTTTTCAAGCGGATATGCTGCCACCGATGGTATTTATGTGCGAAGGAGACTCCGGAGCAACGAGTTCACGCGAACATTTGCCTGCGTGCTTCTGGCCGAAAGAAGAAGGAGAGAGAGAAGAGGAGGACCTGTGCTTCAGCCTACCAAATGTTTTCTCAATTTTTTCTTTTTTTCTGTTTTGCAAACTGATTTCCGAATGAGATTTTTCAACCACAATGCTGAATGACCGAAAAATTTACTGGAATTGGTCAATTATCAGGTCAATGTGAAATTTTTGTTAACGCTCTTTCGAAGATTTATTACGACTGTTGCTTACTTGCTTCTTGCGACGTGGAATATTGGAAACTAAAAACGTAACGGAAAAGGGACGAGGTTTAGTAGATACAAATAAAATTATTAATAATTACTATTTTTTATTTGCATTATTTGCCGATTTAGAATTAGAAAATCAGAATGTACATGCGTTACACGGTACTGCTTGTTGGATAGAACAATTATTCTATCTTTTATTTCAAATTTTTCAATTACAAGCATTTGTTTAAATTTATCAGTGGTTTAAGTAGCAGAAACTGCGTGTGGTCAGACGTCACGTGGTTGCATGAAAATGTAAACAAAAACTTGTAATATTTAAATTTAATAATTACCGTTATTTAACTGTACAATAACGAAATCAGACTTAATAAAACTATATCTATACAAATATTTATTGCTAATTATTAATTAATATTACAAGTTTCAATATTCTTTAATACTCGTGCTCTAATGCCTATGTCTTGCCTAGTCCATCTGTTTCTACTGGCGATCTTACGTAAGCATAACTCTATTAGAATATTTTAACATTCATTGTACCTTATAACAATCATACAATATAAGCCCGTTGAACAAGGGACTAGTCCCTAAGCAGTCGAAATCGCTAAATTACCACTAGCATTATCGTTGGAGTTGCGGTGTCAGAGAGGACTAATCCGCGTGGCACATTAACTTATACCCCCCTACTGGCTCGTCGGCGCGCCAGTCAAACACGGTATGTCGGTAGGCCGCAGTGCGAGGGAAGGAGTTGGAATGGCGAGAAGAGCAGCGGGTCAACGAAATGAGGAGAAAACGAATAGACGAGAGTGAGAGCAAATGAGAAGAAGCAGAAAGAGTGAGCGGAAATGACAATGTACAGCGGGACTAGAGTAACGACGAGGTAGAAAAGAAGAAGAAAGAGCGAGAGAGTAAGAAAAGTGTAGTGGGAGCGCTTAACCCAGTGTCTCGCGGTTGGGGTATGCAACTTTCTTGCTCTCTTGGTAGATGGAGGGCTATTTTAAAACGAGTGCACGTGCCGGGGGCGCAACTGCAGTTCGCTCGGGCCTCTTAATGGGAGGCAATGGAGGCGGCCCGAGACGTAGTCAATGAATCTGCTTGCCTTTTTCCCATGCTCAGCTGCGCTGTGGGCGCGCTCTCGCAGAGGACAGAGCGCCAGCGGAGCGCCCAATGTCAAAGTGATAGCGATAAAAGCGTGCCCGGACGAGAGAGAGAGAGAGAGAGAGAGAGAGAGAGAGAGAGAGAGAGAGGAGGAGGAGAAGGAGGAAGAAGATGGAGGAGACGCTGCGCCGATCTCAGCCCGTCAGCCGGAATTCGCTTCATTCATGAACGCACTCCCCCCCCCCCTCTTTCTCTTCTTGCGCTCTTGGCCTAACGTGCACCGAGGACTTCTCTCTCACTCTCTTTCTCACTCGGCACTCTGTTTTCGATAAACACGCAAATGTAAATTTAATTAATAGATAATCAGATAAAATAATGGTAGCACATTGTTTCACAGGCGAGACGATCTGTATAAGCAAGCGCGAATGAGTATGAGTAAGTCAATTTGACAAAAAAGCCATCTGACGTGTCGTGGAGAGTGGGCTATGGCAAAGAAAGCGACGCGGAGCCAACGTCGTTACGCAATTAATCGGGGGCCATAAAATAAAGTGGTCAAAATTTTATTACGAGCCCGGCGTAATTGAGGAGAAGGGAATAGCGATAAACAGCCAAAAGCCGCGCGAAACCCGTTGTAGATGTGTCTGTGCGCCCGTGTGTTTATACAACGAGCGAGAGAAAATTCCGAAAGACAAAGGATATGGAGGGAGATGGGAGGATGAGAGATAGCTGTCGTTGCGGGCGTAAGACCGAGACCGCGTGCGACGAATGCTGTCTTTATCTACCGCGCGCTTATACGCCACAGGCTGTAACAGTCTGGGCCCCTACATATACGCACAGTGTACATGAGTCATGTGCGAGGCTGCTTGTTCTCTTATTTTGTCGCGAGCGAATTATACGCGGCCTGTCTGGCGCCCTCCTCTTTCTGCGGATGAAAAGTGCGCCTGCGATGCTAATGGGCCGAGTGCCGATTGGCCGATATGCGCATGGTTATTTAATAAAGACTTGGACGACTTGTGCCGATGTGTGTGTGTGTGTGTGTGTGTGTGTGTGTGTGTGTGTGTGTGTGTGTGTTTGTATAAACACTTATCATGAGAATCTTGTTTTCGTGAATAAAGGGGGTAAGGGTTTAACTGTTTTTGAGATCAATTGGTTAATTGAAAGCGCGTGTGCGCAAAGAGCGCAATTTTTCTCTCGTTAATAGTTCCCTCGGCTTCTCTCTCTCTCTCTCTCTCTCTCTCTCTCTCTCTCTCTCTCGCCCTTTGCTTCAAAGCAATTGCGCGAAAATCTTGGAGACTCGGCATGAGATATACGCGGCGAGCTAATCGAATTATCCCACGTTTCAGTAGTTTATATTTGTTTGATGAAATTATTGCTCCGAGTGATAGCGAGCGAGTAAATTGATCGCTCAATTACGCATATCTTAGATAACCAAACTAAACAACCGCGTGGATTCAATAATATTTATAAAAACACGGCGAATTTGTAAAATGAGACCGTATCCGAGGCTTCTCGATATAATCAATCTACCTAGCTAAGCCCGGCTCCTCGTGTATAATTTGAGCGAAACAAGCGTGTCAGAATGACCAGTCTCAGCTAGGAATGTAGGACAAAGGCCTCGCTCGTTTTTAAACCGCCGCCCAAGCAAATTCGTTTCGCGCGCAAAATTCCGGTCACCCCACCCCCCAGGCAGCTCTTGGCCAATCTCTCGGGTGGTACCTCCTACGCGCGGCTCCCCGCGGAATGCGGGAGAAAGAGAGAGAGGGAGAGGGGGTGAAAAAGAGAGGTAGGTTTGCGCTCGTTCGCCGTTAAGGCCCGCAGTCGCGAGACAAAGAATCGCCGCTGGCCTGGTGAATGGGAAGGAGAGGCAGATATGGGAGGGGGGCTCTCTCTCTCTCTCTCTCTCTCTCTCTCTCTCTCTGCGTTACGCTCAGCCTCTCTGTATGCACTTGCATGCTGCGGAGGAGGAGGGCAGAGGAGCTCCGAGGAAGATTCTTCTTCTTCACCTTGCTCCTTATATTCGCAGAGAGAGAGAGAGAGAGAGAGAGAGAGAGAGAGAGAGAGAGAGAGAGAGAGAGAGAGAGAGAGAGAGAGAGAGAGAGAGAGAGAGAGAGAGAGCGCGCGCGCAAGTCCCCCTTTGTTGCTTTGCTAGTCTGTTTTCGTTTGTTTGCCTCGCTCTCGCTTGGCGGAGCTGCCGCGGCGATGGCGATTAAAAAAATGACGGGTGTCAATTATTTTCGCCGGACCACGAACAATGAGTCCGCGCCTACATGGGCGCCTGGCTGCGCATCCGGGCATTGGCTACCCCTCGACTCTCGCCCTCCCTTCGTTCTTTGTCCCATCCCCTCTGAAGCTCGTAATTTCATTGCCCCGTGCGCGTCTGACACTACTGGCCCGGGCGTCGACGCTAGCGTGGTAATGAATTAAATAATTTGCGGCGCTTGCCGAGCAGCTTTTTCTTTTTATTGTTAAAGCTGACGATGTTAGAATTTATAGCTGGCCTCATGTTCTGCCTTTGAAAACACGTATTTTTCGTTACATTTCGGTCAAATTATTTTTCCTGCTATTCATACGCTTGGCTCGTCAAATCAGTTTAAAAACATCCAAAAATCTGAAGACGAGAAAGAACGCGAAGAACAAAGCCTGATAAACGAATTAGTAGTACCTTAGCGAGTCGCAAAAGAGAATGGGAGAATATAGTACAAATCGGTAAGCTAGAAACAAGAGAAAATAGAGAGGGGAGAGTTGGTACAGACTCACGCACAGAGAGAGAGAGAGAGAGAGAGAGAGAGAGAGAGAGAGAGAGAGAGAGAGACAGCCGGCATATTCCAAAGAAAACGGCTGATGAACGGCGTAATGTCTCGTGAAATATGCATGCCGTTCCTCGCGTGGGTCTCCCCCCTGGCCACCTCTCGCACACGCGCGCAATCTCGTCTGCGGCCTCTCACGAAAAGCAGTCGAACGAGAGTGTAAGAGAGAAAGAGAGAGAGTAGACTCGGGACGCCGCCCTCGGCTCCTCTCCGGCATATCCCTGATAGAGGGGCCCGAATTGCCCGGGCGGCTCTCTATCCTTGTGTTTCTTTCTTTGCTCCCCATCCCAGAAACCAGATCGTAGTCCCTGTCTCTCTCTTGCTCTTTGCTACACACCGACAGCGCCTCCTTTCTATTTTACGCTCGCCTTGTTTCTTTCCGACGTAGATTACATACTGTCCGGCTCCTAGAGTTTTCACTCCGCCTCATTCGCCGCCGCAACCCGACAAATTTCTGACCAATTTCTGCGGCTTTATGTAATCAGTTCTCCTCCTCCCTTACCACGCACACCTATACCATACACGTCTCTCTCTTTCTTTCTCTCTCGGAGCCCATCCAGGCGAAAAGAAAGAAAAAAAAAGCAGATTTCTAATGGAAATCAAATAAGACGTTTTACACGAATTCTCGCGCAGGTTTTTGCCTGGACCAGCTTGGTGGGTCTATGCTAATTTGCCGCAACGGGAAAAAGGTGTAAATCTCGATTTTATACCGCTCGGCAACGAAACTCATTAGTTTTTCTTTGCCGGCAGCTTATTATTATTATGAGAGCAGGTGGTCTATATCCTAGAGCTTGAACGAACCATTTGAATCTTGAGTTGTTGTGCAATCGAATATTCTCGGAATTTATTACTTTTATCGATAAGATAACGCCACCAGTTACGGATGTACTTTAGCGAGGACGATAGAAAGGGAGGAACGAGGTACAGAAAGTAATAGAGGTTAACATGTTAATTAAATATTGCAACAGTAACATGCGAGAGCTGGCGTAGCACAGTGGTAAAGTGCTTGCCTCTGAACTACGTCGGCTCGAGGGGTCGTGGGTTCGATCCCCGGTGACGGAAAAATTTTTC